>DWKL01000056.1:0-27547 GCA_018249415.1 Phareas burnsi | reverse complement strand
TGTATTATTGTTTTTACTTATTAACAGCATATTTCTTAATTTTTATATCATTTGAATAAAATATAAAAAGAAGATAACTAAGACATCACAGTGTTTAATAAAGAAGCATACTTACATGAATTGTAAATTTAATTTTGTACTAACTACACATTGAATTAATTACATAGTAAAGTATCCATATATCAATTGTGTTATATGTAAAATGTTGAAAATAATTTCTTTTGTCTTTGATTTTAACTATAGTAATATGTCATACAGATACATGGATATATTCCATGACATTGTTTTTTTAGTCATATTGCGTGTCAGGCATCTATGAGGCGGCGGCGGGAAGCCTGCGCACAGCGCGCACTCTGCGCCGTTATCTCGTTAAGCAGCTGGCAATGCGGCGCGCCTCGCGCCCGCGAACTAGGGCACCGGGGTGACGGTGATCGGGCCCGAAGCGCCGGCCGGCGCGCGGCCGCCGCCAGCGCCCCGCGGCCCGCAGTGACGCATTGCAGGTGCGCGGTGGCCAATCGGCGCGCGCCGAACGACGCTCGACGCCGCCGCACCCGCCCGATATAAAACCGACTATCCTTTGCGGATCAAATCTAATCCCGTGCTGTGCGTCCCGAGACATGGACTTGGACGTTCGGGAGACGCACGCCTAAAACGAACGATACGCGAACGAAAACGAGAACCGGCAACCGG
The DNA here is from genome assembly GCA_018249415.1 of Phareas burnsi. Classification (NCBI taxonomy): domain Eukaryota; kingdom Metazoa; phylum Arthropoda; class Insecta; order Lepidoptera; family Hesperiidae; genus Phareas; species Phareas burnsi. Next base: position 26,857 of record DWKL01000056.1, on the reverse strand, counting down.
AGAACGGATATGAGAATACGTCTACTCGATTAAACGATTCCGAACGATTCGCGCGGCGCATCGAGTGAATCGCGGTCGCGAGTTTCTCGCCGCGGCCGCTCGCGCGAGTGAGGGCGGCAGTATCGTTTCAACCGTCGGTCCGTGCGGTCGCTTTTGCGGCGTAGTCTGTGATTTTTTTAGTGTAGCTCCAGATAATCCAAGTTAATCTACGATGGTGAGTGTTCCTTCTTCGAAAAGAAACCAAGAGTGTCTCCGGGGAATCAGCCCGAACCTGTCGCCAGGAATATTTCGGGAATTTAGTGCATTGGTGTTTATAGTGATGACGGCCTCCATTATATTATTGTGATGGCCGTTTTTTACCGCAATGCGGATTGACGACGTCGCCAAAGTCGGGATGGGAATGCGAGCCAGGCCAAAGAGGAAGCAATAGGAACAACAGAGCGGATGGGAATCCGGGACGACGTCGAGTTGACCGTTATGATGTGTCGAGTCGTCGGTCGCCATAGTCGTTAGGTGTTGCCGGTGAAGTGACGTTTCCCGGGGCTGCGCCGGCAAAGCGGAGCGCCGGTGCCGGTGCAGCGGTCGGCGCGCCCCGCTCCTCGATCGATCGCCGGCCGCACCTGTCAAGCGCCCGTTGACTCATCATAGCTGCCTAATATTTTTCATACGCAATTCGTTAAACGGGTTCTATTAGCCTTCTTCGCCGTTCTCGGAGGTTGCGATATCGTAAGATGGTAATGTTGATGTGTTCCGATACGTCGTATCGTCATCTTCGTCGTCGGTCGGCCTGTGGCTCGTACTTAGCGACCGTCTTCCTATTTGTATGTTTACTTCTATAACTGTTGCAAGCAGACGTTATTATTCTTTGGTATCAAGGGTAATCGCAAAACGTCTTTATCTCATCCTGTGAAGCTACAGGTAAGTAAAGCGAGCAAACTTATAGTGAAAGGCTGTTTCACTTATAAAGGTCTTATGCTTTTACCCCCCTTCTCTGAATAATTTTCAAACGGATATAATTCCAATAAGATTAGTCAAGCCCACTTTTTATTAGTGACAATATAGGAATTGTGCAATGATACACACACTGCATTATAATCAATACAGGTTATCATTAAAGTGATAACTGTAACAGACTATTGATAAAGACGTCAGTTAAGAAATATAGCTTGCTACTTAAGATGTTGAATTCACCAATGAATACTGTTTAGACTCCTTATCTTTTTATAATCACTAGCTCATATTAGTAAAATAGTTCCACTACTCATTGCCCAATATTGTAAATACTTTTACTACTGTGTTGTACTACAATAATTCAAATTGAATTTATAGGTTCTTATGTTAAACTTAGATAGCTTAGTAATCTTAACTATGACAGCTTTCATACTTGTAGCAGCAAATTTTTCATGATTATGGAATTACCAATAAAAATAAGACATTGATACATTTCAAAACATTTTCTGCATACAATTAGTATTCACACAGGGTTTTATATATTTCAGACACCCTTAACAAGCATTGTATCTTAATAACTATCACATTATAATTGTAATACATAAACTAATATTTAATGTTTTGTAATCAAATGGTAGCTTTATTTTTATTTGTAATGTATTTTATTCTAATAAAAAAAAGAAACAATATTAATAGGTATATGGTAAGTATAATTAATTTCATATGATGCTAGTTCACGAATCATTAGGAAGAACAATCTAATAGTTATATCCATTTTCTTTGACTAACTCCTATTTCTTTATTACTTCTATCATTAAAACTTAGGGACTATTGTTTGCTTTCAATATATATCTTCCGGAAGCATTATTTTAGAGATATTACTATACATAATTATTTTACAATAAATGTTCCCATACGCATATATTATGCAGAAGGTTTTGGGTCTGTAACTATATAGCGTTGTAAATGATTTTATATTGTCATCACTGGGTCAAGGGCATGTTATTATGGTATCTCCAATAAAAGTCTGGAATCAGGATGTAACCAAGGCTACTAGTGTTGAGATTATTTACGTATTTTTAAATCACTAATCACCTTGAAAGTAATTTAGTCAAAAGACTGAGTTGTCCTGTGTTCACTATATGCTCTATAACATATGTATAAAAAATTATAAAGTATTTATTAAGCATTGTTATTGGCTATTCCTACTGCCAACACAATGCCACATCTCATTTGTATTAATTGCACATGCTTGATACTCTCTCCATATTATTAGACTCGTCAACTCTATTATTAGCCTAACAGCTATTTGTAAAGATGTAATAGTGATGGAAAACTGGCGGCTGGTATAGAAATTACACTTTCACAATGTGAAACTGATGTTACTGGACATGATCTTGTTCTCGGAAATTAACCTTTTAAAAAATAAATAATGAACCTTTTAAACTTAAGGTAGCCTCAACTATGAGACTATATTTTTTTGGATGTGCTTATCATTCTTCTTTTATTAAATGATTTAGAAAATTAATTTTTAATTACTATCATTTATAACAACTAAAAACCCATTTCAGCAAATCTTATTGTTATTTTAAAGGCTGAATATAGTAGATTATAATTTTTCTCATAATCAAAGAGCATATAAAATAAAGGAACAATAAACTGAAAACTCATTAGTCATTTGTTTGCATTTATTTTACATATTATTCATAAAAAACCTACCACTTTGATACTAACTCTGATAAAAAATCAATACAATACAGTATATATAATAAAAAAGATTATAACATATATTGAGGTATTGTGTGTTTATGATCCTAATTGTTTTTCACCAACATCCACTTTAGCTGCATGCAGAATGTTCCGGGCAGGTGATCTTTTCCAATGGTTGGCGGTAACTTTAAATACTCTTGGCTAACAAGAAAAAAGATTGCTTGTGGATGGTGAAGTCATTTATTAAATTTAACTTTAGTTTTAGCTGCACATAACATTATATGACAACATGTTTTAGTCATTTTACAAAGAAGGAAATACTGCAATAAATTCCATAAAGCATGACTAAGCCAATCCAGTAAGATGTTTTGAATTTCATTTCAATGGGTGTCCTTGAATAAGACATAAAGACATAAAATGTCATTTACTACTCAAAAGTGGTAATGCAACATTATCTCAAACATACTAGTTGGAAAAATTTAGAGTGGTAATGTCCAAGTCGTAACCACAATTAGTTTTGTGTATCATCAGGATTTCAGTATAACAGGTGTATGTAGTCTACAAACACGACTTAACATCAGATGTATGCTGAAAATTGGAATAATGATGTTATTACTCATAATAAAGTAAATTCAACTTTTTATTATATTAAGAGTTCCTATAACTCTATACTTGTCTGCACATCTTGCAGCATAACCAGAATGAGTTTCGAATGTTTGTAAATATGTTGCATTTGGCACACTATCTTAACAAACGCATAGAATTTAATGGTGAACCTTGCTTAGCATTATTATAAAGCCATAATATATACCATAGGAGCGGTGTATAATATTTTAATTTATTACAAGTGGTTGTGGCTTCCTTTACTTATATTCTATGAAAATGTTAAAAAATAAGTTCTCTGTAACCTACATGACTTGTATGGCTTATCATAAAATAACCAACCATTGACTATCAATTGATAAAGTTTATTGTAATGCAGTATTTGTTATCACGTATCTTGAGAGTGTCGCAGTGTGACGTGTCAAATACAATGTAATTACTTACAATCTTATCACTTTATCACAATATCTTACTCATTTACCGCTTAGTCTCAATTTTAGTGGTGCCTGGTACGCCTAGCGAAATGGTGGTCACAGCAGTATGTATTTTTCAACATAGTATTCAGGGTAATAAAATAAATTCCTGTTAGGTTAGGAAATTAATTATATTGTACCCATTAACAAACAAACTTAACCTTAATTAGACCCTACATTTATTTTCCTGTGTATGAGGATATTGTTATAAACGTTGGTTTTTGATCCTAATTTAGAACATTTACGTCACTTTACACACTGGTATTGATAACGTTTTGGCGGTTATATTGTTTAATTGGTATATATTGTAAGACTAATTGTGTAATCTACAATATTTGCTTATTTAGTTTCGCTTAACTTTAACTGTTGTAATTTTTTTTCAGTTTCATTTTATTTCCAAGGTCTCGATTGGTCCATTTTTCCTTAACAGTTTTTACTGTTCTTACAGTTGTAGTCATTTACTTTTTACAGCGTGGTTTCTATCTACAATCGGGTCGCGGGATTTACTTTTATAATTCTAATTTGTTGCATTTTATGACGATTGTATTTAATACAGTTAACTGATTAAAACGAACATGTTGCAGGCGGATCAACTAACAGAGGAACAGATCGCGGAGTTCAAGGAGGCGTTCTCACTGTTCGACAAAGATGGCGACGGCACCATCACCACCAAAGAGCTGGGCACCGTGATGCGCTCGCTAGGACAGAACCCCACAGAAGCCGAATTGCAGGACATGATCAACGAAGTTGACGCGGACGGTAAGTTACTGTACGACCTTGTGGAGGCGAGTTCGACGACGTTCACAATCGAGCGGAAAAAAAATCAGTTTTTAAAATAACTGAATATGAATATTGCGTGTTTACAATAGTACAATAGTGTGATCATGAAAATACGATAAATATTTTTTGGAATCACGAATTAGCCGTTTGCTATTGAATCCGTTCGTTATTAATATTTTAACTTGGATAACAAGGTACAACTGAGGTGCAATAATTAGTACCATGCACAACCTAATAGTGAATGCATTTTTCTCAATATGTGTCAAGTATTTACAGTACACTGGGTACTGTTGATATGAAATATTTTATTTATCTCTAGAGAATTATGTAAATAGTTTTACCATTATTGGTACCTGTAGATTATCATAATCGTTCCCTTATCAACGGATTGATGTAAATAAAGAGATTAGATTAGTCATTAACATTGTATACTACATATCCACTTCGTATTTTATTTTACGTTTATTGTAGGCGGCTGTACCTGCAGAACCGATAATTTATCAATTAGGCATTGACGAACCTTCGTCAATGCCTAATTGATAAATTATCTACGAGTTAACTCTTTTAATTTTTAATTTCCTAGCAATATTAGCAACGTAATTGTAACATTACAAAGCAAATCCTGAACCAATGAGCGTAACCAATAAATATTACGTGTAGTGTGCCTCAAGGCTCAATGTTAGGCCACGTATTATTCATTGTGTATACTCGTGAAGAATGCAGGTATGTTTATAGAATTTGTTGTACGCCTATAAAAGACCAGTAATGAAACAAACACATAACTATATGGTACTGACTGACTGACTGTGAGAGTAATTTGTACGCTACCAATTGTATCTTTAACGGTAATTTTTCGGACGTTTTATAACAATGATCACATTGTGTTCAAATTTCGCCACATAGTCTAGTATCGGTAAAAATATCGACACCGACGCGATAAGCAATCGGATGTCGGCGACTCGGCTCACCCTTGAAGGCGTGCATTGGGCGTGACTGCTGCTTGATGGCCGATGGTGATATGTTTCACTCGAGTGAAAATGTTTTTCATGTACTATGCATAATATTTTCCCACTTAAATGTAAGTGTAGATATATCCAAGTAGAATTTGATTGGTCCTAAATGTGTTCAGTAATCTGTAAGTCCCACTAACACATCATGCAAAATGTACGATTCTTTGGGATGTAAACAGGAAATATTAAAATTAAATCGTCACAAATAGCATATAATAAGCTTTGTGTTTGTATGGACTAATGAATATAATGCGTTATGTAACTTAAACGGCCCCGATAACCTTTACAAACATTACAAGCGTTGCAAATGAAAGCAAGAACATTGAAGGATCTGCTCAAGTAAAAATATAATGTGCTTAATACCTCACAATATATTGAACTTCTGTGTTCTTTATACGCAGGTTTACATCCCTACCCGGATTTCTCTTTAAATGCAATGAAATGCTATGATGGCGTAAAAGTGAATTAAATGGCAAAATATGTATGTTTTGAAGATGTTAACGAATCATCAATATAATAAAATTACATTCAATGTTTATGGTCCGATTGTGGGCTTAAAAGCAAGTTAACGGATACATATAACAGTAGGTTAATAAATTTAAATACAGATTATGTAGCCATTAAATGCCCCGCCCTGTTCTTGATGAATATATCAACGGTTTCATGTGGCCGTAGTGTATATTCCGCCGGAGCGTAAAAGAACGTGGGCGCCGAGATACATTATTATCAGGGTAGTTACGTAGGCTGCAGTTTACACCGAGCTTTATCTAATTGTAAATATTTTCCGCGTGCCCGTCCGCCAAATAAGCGGCGAGTTCGACGCAGTCGCGCAGCCACGATAATTATATTCCTAAATAGTTGGCTGCCAACTTGTCATAACGAGAAGAACCGACGGACGTTTAGACCATATGTGGGGCGCACTGATTTATGACCTGTCGATTTACGACTGCGAAACGTTGATATACAGCTCGAACGTTAGCGTGATGCTTATGTATCTCGATCAACGAGAATAGTTGTTTATAATGGCAACAAATTGCAACGCGTACTACGCTCTTGTATGTGTGCACCGCATTCGAATAAAGTCGTTTGTGCATCTGGAATGGACTATGACAATCTAATTCAACAAACCCAACCGACGATAGGGACGTATCCTGAATAACAAATTAATAAGTGGGAAGTAAGCCGCAACTAACTTCATTTACGGTTAAACGTTGAATTTGCAACGTAAATACTGTTAAATGAAAGGTTTAAATGAAAAAGTTGTACTATACGCTGCGTCTTGACACTTGACTAGAAATGCCACGAATAGTGACTTGGCCAAATAAGGAGTATTCGGCGACGTTCTCGGCCAAAGCGGTGAATATTCAGCGGAAGATTTGTGCAATTCGCACGTAACTAGTTACTTTCTGCATCATGGTAGCGCGTAAGAAGCGGCGGGCGAGCAGCCTTTTTGGTTCTATTTGGTAGTAGATAAATCACGACACACGTTAATCGTATTTATTACATTCTTGGGGTTGTATGCTGTTATTATAATTGTTTCTTATTCATTAAAAATATCGCCTTTTTTTAGACAATTCAAAATTCACAGCCTAAGTTAAAAATTAATAATTTGTTATTGAAACAAACACATTTGAAACATGTGCGTTTATTTTTTTATGATTAGGTATTCTCTATTTGGTCGAATACTATTCGGTAGTACGCGTATGCGGCCACTTTGCTTAACATTCCCCATTGGCATTGACATTGAACGTATAAAAAGTGGCCCGGTACGCTTAGTAGCCGAATGTCCATGGGGTCGTGACACACGCGGTGTGACGCAATGCATAATTTATATTTTAATGTTAAAGATAAAAATTGAAAAACAATAAGGGTGTAAAGCAACGACAACATTATTGACTCAAGATCAATAATGTTGTCGTTGCATTACACTTATTAACACGAGAGAGAGAGAGAAAGAGTGAAACGACTTCCGGTGGAACGTCACGTCTCATATGCTCTGACTTCATCGTGACTCCGTTGCTTGTTTTCAGCTTAACTGATAAAATTGAAGTCAAAAGAATGCAAACATTGTATATTTTGATGCAGTAGCCGCTACGACAAATATTTGCTTTTCACTATTCGAAATAAATCTTATGCACAACAGAGCCAGCGCTATAGAACCCTTGATAGCCCTACTGATAATAAACGAGTTAGTCTCCTGCAATTAACCTCGTTCTGTTGCTAATGTAAATTTAAATATAAATTATCTCAAGTGTTAACTCGAATTTAATGATCAATTTAGGGAAAAATGTTAAGATAGTGTAGCGTATTTTTAGAATTGTCAAAAATGTTTACTGTGGTTAGTTTTCAAAATTACAGAGACGAACGTTTAGATTGCAGCATTGCGAGTTGAAATGAATGAAAATGAAATAATTTACAGTCGATTGCAGCATTGCGAGTTGAAATGAATGAAAATGAAATAATTTACAGTCACTCGTAGGTTATATTTATCTATACGTTACAGTTCAGTAGCTAAAATAATTTCCGGATACTTGTATAGGGCAAACGACTTTAATCTTTAGAACTTGAACATAGGCCGCCAGGAGAAATCGCGTTTTTGAAATAATCGTCGAACTTGGCCGTCCATGTTTGCGACTGTAGTAATAACACAGGAAATGATACAGGAAGACGCTCATACCCATCATAAGGACATACCCTTAGTCACTTCCTACTAAATACTGTATCCATGGGACTAGAAGAAATGAATGCTATAATAACATTAACTATGTTGCCAGCCCTAGAGCAATACGTTGCTAGTTCTCGTACGCTAGCGTTTCGTTATCAGTCGTTCGACGACGGAGTCACATGCACCATATCTCCGAGAGTCAGGGAGCTCTTCTCCGTGGTGGTGGGAGGGATGAGCTATTTTCAGTTTTTGTTTACAATATATTTGTAGGAACGCGGCGCGACGCGAGACGACCCTGACATTGCACGTTATCATCGTGGCGTCAAGTCGATGCAATATTAATAGCAGATACGCACTCACCTGTGCGACGTCTTGGCTCTAATGGGAAATTATTCCGAGATGACCATTTCTCTAAAAGTGGTTGATCAACGCGGAAGTGATTTGTATTAATGCAGAGAAAACTAACTGGAAGGTGCAAGGTGTACCGGTTTGTTTTGCTCGACCTAGAAAATGATTCATATTACATATTTCTTGGTAAATCCAAAGGGAAATAACCGCGATAGAGAGAAAATATTTAGACTGTAAATCAAATAATTGTAACGGCATTTATCTGAACTAGGTCCGGTATCGTTTATGAGTCACGATAATTACTTCTAAAATATTGAAAATTCTATTTGTAGAAATTAATTGGTACAGATATGCATATGCCAACGCAACTTTACATATTTTGCACGAAATAATATTTTTCAAATCAATTTTGATTGAGTGATTGATATTTAAATTTGAGATTTTTTTTGGTCTCAAAGAAAACACGCAAGTTAGCGGAATAGGTGTTCTTCGGGCGGATGGCGAACAACCAAATACCGACATAAATACGAACACCGAGGGATGTTAAAGATTTTGTCGCGCGGGTGGTGCCAGCATGATTCTTTTATGAAATATCAAGAAACAAGTTGATTTTCATTGTCGATTTTATTAGGCGTAGCACACATTACGTCGCCAGAGTTACTAAAGGACGTCCTCATTTTTATGTACTTGGACTTGTAAACGCCTTGACAGCAAATATAAATAATTAACTTACGTTCTGCGATGTTCGACACTTACAGCACGCGCCTTGGTATACTTTACGGAGCTTAGCCTGAAGTCATATCAATGTCTCTTTATGAGATTGACCTAAATGCGGTGCAAGTACATTCTAACCGGGGATTTCAATTTTACTGTTGTTATTGAACTATAAAGTAATGAGAAAAAATCGTCATATTCTTTAACATATTTCTCTGCACACTTGCACATTATCCAGCTGAATTTTAAAATTACCTGATGGTGCTCTTATGTACTGCTCGTATTATGTCGTAACGGTCACGAACGCAAAATCTCAATTCCCTTTACTAGAGATATTATTGAAAAGCGGAAGAAAAAAATACAGTTGTGAGAATCAAACAAGTTCCGTTATTTCAACGCATAGTTATTCTGAAATCCTCGAGCAGCTGAGAGTAGCACAAAAGTGGGATACGAGACGACAAAAGCGAAAACACATTGTGATGCAGCTGCTCTGCTCGGCGTGCCGTGTTTATTGTTACAAGGCATCCTTGTCGCTCTGGGCGTGAGATCTCGACAATTAACATAACAATTGCCCACTCCATTGGGGATACGTGTAACACAATACTCATTAGCGTTTGCGGAACTTGATACGTATGTACATATAACCAAACTAACAGTACCTACTTACCCTCTTGTTTGTTTAGACAATAAACCAACATAGAAATTAATCCGAGTCGACGTGCCCACACAGATAATGAAACTCGTGAGTTATTGTCACGTGGGGTGTTACAGTTACAAACAGTGATGGACTAGTGGTTAAGATAATTCTAGCCTACCACGTTAGGTGTCCGGAGTTCGAACCCCTCACCTCTGATTTTTCGAAGTTATGTACATGTTAAAAATAAATTAGAAATATCTCAAACTTGCTACTGCAATTAAACGAGCGAGATTATTAAATTATTCTTTTCGTTCGATTGATTCGCTAAGAATTAAATAGTAGCTACCGGTCGACCGCGGCAGGGCGTTTTAGTGGTCGGGACTGTGACACCGCCTCTATATTAGGATTCATGCTAACAATACTATATTGTCACATCCGCTCGTAGCGGCCGCACATTTTGCCATCAGCAGGAAAGCACACACGATAAACAGTCCTCGTTTTCCTGCTACAGATAACGAACGAATGTTCCCCACAAATGTGCCAACATACGCATTTGATCGTTCTACGAATTTGCCAGATCTGTATAAAAGCCAGTTCAATCTCGCTAATGTAACTCCGACATTTTCACAATTTTGAGCTAAATTGTAACCTTTAATCTCGTATCGATATAACACCGAAAATATATTATGAACAGTCACTTCACCTCAAGGGATATATGTCTAGCGGCGTCAATAGTAACTATTTAACCTTTCTAGATCCATTTGATCGGGAACGATAATAAATTCGCTGGGCAAGTTTCCATTTGTAATGAACGTCCGTCTGACCGGTGTACAATAATTATTTTAATGCACCCCACGTACTACCGATTGTCTGAATCACATCCACGCCCGATCTTGGCAATTCCAGACTATTGCAAGATTAATCTGTGACAACACTAAAAGTATATTCTAGCTTGCTATCCTCCGAGTAGAAATAAATGTATTATGAAAAACTGTAAACAAACAAGATTATCCTTATAATTCACCAATGTTCGCGCGTTGTACATTCTTACACACCATTACTCTTGCTGAGGTAATTTTTAAAGTGTATGCGAATCACTTAAAATAATCTGTACAGTAGCTACATTGAGAATTTGAGGAGGCGTATTGTTTGATACGAGAAATATTTTATCTAGCCCAAAATACTTCAAAACTGATCGGAAATAACTACAAGAAAACCTCAATCGTTTACTTCAAGTACGGAAGACAAACCGACAGAATAAAAGTCCTATTGTGAACAGTCACTTCCCCGCTATGAGATGTCAGGCTTTTAGGTAATATAAATGTGATTCATTATGAAAGAGTTCGTGTCCTCAAAACCGCGTTATTAATGTAAATGGCACTAACAAATTGCTTAGTGCACGTTGCGTTTCGGCGACCCAGCTTTCAGGATTCATAACGGCTTTTAACATACCACAGAATATAATTAAAACATTTAGAGTTGGACAACTACATTTAACTATTTTTTCCACGAGGTGCAGAAAATGTACGCGAGTGAGGGGCAATCGTGGCGTAATTCGTGGTCGACAACATAATAGGTCGCGTGGGCTCGACGCCAGCGCAGCGCCTCCAGTGACCGAAACCAGAGGCCAAGTTGCACCGGCCAAGATTCATTGACCCCCACTTCACTCCTGAAAGCAAATTTTATTACCTTTTCATTATGCTTTTATGCATTCGAATTTCTGTGTTACACAACACAACTGAACGTGTCGTTAACGATTCAAACAAAACACATTTTCTCCATTTCTAGAAAACGAGTTTCATGCACAGGAACGAGAAAATGACCAATTTTCTCAATATACCGTGCGGGCTTCCGAATTCTCATTTGTGATAAGAATCACTGCTGATGCAAAATTAAATAACCTTCTCGAACAAAAGACATTGGATATTTATAGAATATAGTGTATCGAAAACAGTTTATTACGACGTTCGGACGAATAGATGACCTCTTCATATTGTTTATAGATCAAATTTACTCAGTGTGATTAAACAGTGTATAACAAATCCTTATTTTTTACCTAGCGATAAGAATTCCAATGTTTACGCTTCTCCTGTAATTTAATGTCGATGTCACATTCCACGATAAGAAGTCGTTCACTCGTCAGAGGGAGACAGCCTCCCATCGGCCGTGCGTACTCGTGTCTAATGCTATTTGCGGAACAATTCTCTTGCTACTAACCGAGAACTAGTTTGGCTCTGGCTATTAATTGCTGGTCACATCACCGGCCACTTCTTCCTTACTGTTTATAAAATTTACCCGTGTCAAGATTCGCGAAATAAAAGAAATTAGTGCCTCCTATATACACTCTGTATTATCTGAGAAATCCATTAAATTACGGTATCCGTTTTGCTCGAAATCAAGTTGATTTAATGTGTGATATCCCAGCTATATCCATATAATACGACGACCAATGATTTACAGGGCACGTAAAATTAAACCTTTATATTATAATATAACTAATATGTTCGCGATTTAAAATTCTGAGACCTTTAATTCCAAATATTATAAAAAATCTAGGTATGCTTTACATAACGTTTACAACAAAATAGTAATTTCATGAATCGTAGCAAAAAATGTAGGAAACCCTCTCCCAGGTGTTATAAGCACTTGACAGATTCATCTAAAACTAGACTCACTTATCATAACTAGTTTTTTCATCGTGAGACAGTCTCCTGAGACCTCATCAAAATAACGAGTCGCAGTCTGCGTGTCAATAACTTTTAATGAGGTTATACGGTACGATGTAGCTACGTTAAAGTTTTCTAGATCACCCTTGGGCACTGAAATGAAAGTAGGAGGCGAACCGGGCGAGGGAGTCAGCTGAGGCGGGGAATGTGCGGCTCGCGATCGATACCGACACGTGTCGCGGGGGTGAATGGGCGGCAGCCCTCGGCGATCAGCTTGCTCGCCAATATTTTAAAATCCTTTTTGTACGACATCCGTCGAGGTAATCCGCTGTGTACCTATCCACTAGATTTACCGAAGATTTTTAAATCCACTTCTACGTCTAAAGCTTATCTGGAAAACCTTTTACGATACATTGGAGCTACGAAAATATAGATGTACAGATTTATATACGAACAGGTTATATATCGTTTTGCGAGCTGTGCTACACAATCTGTGGAACGGAAAGCGATCAATTAGTTTCATTGTGTTGCGGCGACGCAGTTTGTACCTCCCGTCGACTGATTGACCCGGTTCACCCGACGTCATGATGTTCATTTTGCATTGCATTGATTTCATCCGAAATTGTTTATCGAAATATATTTGCGACAATTAATTATCTCAAAGGCTAACCAGACGATGATTTGTGTTTATCGTCATCGTAATTACAGTAACCGGTGCACACTCGATACAATCAGTTCAAGTGCAAGTCGTAATGTTGTCCAGTGTAATTGCAATCACTGCCAATTCCCCCCTGTGACAGGAGTAATTGACAACGAGATATCCGTGACATGTACTCATCGGGCCACTTATGATTTATCGTGCGCTTACGAGCGCGTTCAGCGCATGGCAGACACAATTTGCGCGTTTGTACCAGGTTAACAATAAAAATAGACCAGAAGCCGGTCAAACAACTTTGCTGCCATCGATAATGTCTGCCCGTATGTTTATCGGTCAATCACACATGCGTTACCATTCCCGGGGCCTAAAATGGAATACATCGAAAATTTTAATCTGCTTTACCACAACCATCAAATCAAACAATATCGCTATGCTGCTACTTACTACAAGGCGGAAATAGGTATAGGCGGTATAGGTATTTAATTTTAATCTTAAATCACCGCAGATTATAGACATAGAATAGACATAGAAAACTTGTATTTTGTTTCAAGTAAAGTTTGTAGAGGAAAAATAAGCAGATTAGTCCGTCACAAAAGGTTATGAAGAAAATTGATGGAGTTAATGCGTCGAGTGCTGACCTTTCCCGGCCGATTATTATGTAGTTCGCGCCTCACATTGCCGTTTATTGTCCTCCTGCGGCAGTATCTTTGAAAGGCTGCATTTTCCCCCGTGTTTTACGCTTTTGTGATATGCAGAGCCTTTTAATATTTTTCTTACTAACGTCTACTCTTATTTTATTACTTTTTGGATCAATAGTACTAGAAATGTCATGGCTGCAAGAATTTTATCGTATAATTTCTAGCTTGTGTGGAATAATACGTATTCTGTCATAAATCACGACAGTGTCTATGAGATGCCCGATATTCATTTGGAGTATTTATCCCGTCGATTTGTTGAGATTTAATGCAACCCTAATTGTTTTTAGATTTATTATTTATAAATGTTTGATTAGTTAAAGTTGTATCGTATAACGCATGGCGCCTGCACTCATTGTCCTTACGGCGGGTCTTGTTCGCTGTATCTGTACTGTGTCCGTGTTATCGTATTTTAACGTAGTAGACCAAATTTAGGTGCGGTGATTACGAATTACATAGATTGCAGTATCGGCTTCGGCTATAACTTGATCTAATATTCCATTCGGCAATGCTTTTGACCTGTTGCATTACGTGAATCGCAAAATCCAGCACCACTATTTAGTGTCGGAGTTTATTGTGCTGTTGATACGGTGTTTGTTTTGAGTATGCTATTTTAGGTCGACAGACCGACCGCTTACTACAGAAGGTATTGTATTTCGATACTCGCGGCAATATTAGTGAATTGCTTATCTCTGTAAAACGATCTCAATATCAAAAGTTGACACGGGGAAAGGGTGAGAGTCAGTTGGACCGGCGCCAAGCTATCTCCCGACCCATCGGCGTCTCATCAGGAACACCGCCCGGACATTGTCCAAATAGCTGAGCCATTGTCGTCCTAATTGCTCAGCCGGTGTCCTATCCGATTCTGATTCATGGATCCGTTCACGCATCTATTTTCGATCTAATATCTACTTGACCGCCGCGTGTATTAATCAGGTTAACTGACAGCGACATTTAATGAAACACATTGCCTTTCAACATTCATTTGATCGATGGGCGATATCGTGCTCCTTGTCGTCGGTATAACATTCTTCTACCTATTTACTGTCAATCGTTTTCAAATGTAATCTAAAATATAAGTTATTAAACATATTTTCGGAATAGACGACAAATTCCTCACTTAGTTAGCACGATCTCTGTACCGTGTTTTGTTAGCCTAGAAGAGCATGGCTTCCTCTCTTCCCGTCAAATGTTGTAGGAAAATATTATAGAACTAAATCCAGAAAATTTACAGTACACTCTTTTTGCGAAGTCACTAGCACACACGGGATTTCAGTAGCGCGCTGACTGAATAACATTGACAAATATCTGTATATATCTTTTTAATAAGTCTACGTGTTTATAATTTTTATTACTGAAGATAAAATGTGAAGTAATCAAATAGGAACTCTGACTATCGGTATAACATCTTCAAATATTTAACGCTTACTAGGATGGATATAAAAAATAGTTGAGGCCAGGTGCGGTGCCAAACCAGCAAGTGAGCGTGTTGACATTGTACTTATCTGGGGAGTCTTGTCAAGAATGGTGGCGTATTGCAAATGAATTTGCATATTGGGTTGGCGGGAAGCCAGCGCTGGCGCTGGTCGCGACTTGCGCAGCAACCGTGGCCACTAGAGCTGGGCAATCGATGCAAGTGACCGACAGATATCTGAAGCTAAATATTGCGGAATACGTTGATAATTTTCATATAAAAACACAAATACAATTTAAGGATTTTTGAGTTGCAAGTGATGCAAAACCTCAGATTTACATTTTGCTGGCAAGTATATCTACTTATGTTTTGTGTCTATTACATCTGTCTTGGAACTAAGAGAAAACTAATTAGAATAACAGAACTAGATGCTGCTGAATTTAGGTCTCATAAGTGGACTACAGTATTTTAATGAACATATCAAGATTTTTATTATATAATATTATTACTTATGTAGAAAATATCTTGTTTTAGGATGTTTTGCATTCCAAGGAATTAATCCCAGCTTATTACAATTTATATATTTACAATTTTCCAATTCAATTCCAATTTATCAATTCAATTTACAATGTATATAAGTGAAAATAAGCACAAAAAAAATAACTATTGTAAATGAAAAGGAATGAATAGTAGTAATTAAGATATCCGGATCGCGTTACGATCCAACAACCGACTAGCACTTCCGTGTACACGACCCCACGGCCGCGGGTCCGCGGTGCGTCTGGCACTGTGACAAAACGCTGATTAGCCACCGCACATTATTTACCTTTTTTCTTTATGTTTACGAAGTGACTTTCAAGTCACTGAAAGTGTTACTTTCCATTGGAAATTGATATATTACTGAATTTAATTTTGTAATTCACTTGCGAGTTGAAAGCTTTGAATGGATATATATTATTTTGTTAGCTCTTACATTAACATGAAACATACTAACAATACTCCATCACGTAAAACTTAATAGCCATATTTCATACCATCAAAATTAGTTTGTCTATTAAATTGTAAATTGAATACACGTGACTTGTCGTCGTACATGTCCCGGCAACACTGTACCTCTAAGATTATCTCCCCTATAAATACCGTCTTAATAGCTTTCTATTAAATTTTGCTGTCACAATTATATCTAACAAACATGTTCATGTGACAGTTGAAATGATACATTGAATAGCTAACGTGCAACATAATTTTATTGTATTTAACACCAATAATTGGTTTTAATGACCGGAGCAGACAACGCGGATACTTTGCAACAACAGAATTATGTATTATACGGTAATTGAAGTTTATTTGATTAATTAATCTTAGCGGCAAAAAGTATTATCATTATAGGGTAGTTGAAGTTTATTTGATTAATGAATCTTAGCGGCAAAAAGTATTATCATTTAACGAGGCATGGGAATTTATCTATATTTTGATGCTGTACTAACTTTAACGTCCTGGATCCTGGATTTGTACTTTCTCTAAACTCAAATAAGCATATCGGTTTAAAAAAGATACGGGACTTTAAAGACGCCCAAAAATTATATATTTTTAAACATTATAAAGATACTATCTGCAAAAGCTTCTTTTATGAAAGCCTATGTTCAGCAGTGGGGTTCTAAGAGATGAATTAGAGTTATATGAGTAATATTCTAGAATTTAGACCACCCACGGAGCAAGGCTTGTCAAAAAACCTCGAATAGCATAAGAATATCAGGACAACGTTTTAACACCCCAATTGCTAGTACGATTTTTTAATAGTTTACCAAACGCTTCAGTAAAATACCCAGACCCAGTACTGCTGCTTTACATGGTAGAAGCCAAAAATATGCGGAGAGTTATATCTCTCTATCGATCTGGCTTTAAAATTGTTTTAGAATATCCATGCCACGCCAGATATGCGTATATGAGCAATTTTAAATTACGCATCTTAAAAGGAATGTAGTAGGTACCTATGTATCAGTTGTTCGCTAAACGGTCGCCTCTGACGCCATATTGACTCATGTGTCCTTGCCGCCTTCGTAAGGCTTCATCTATTTGCGAACTATCGAGCCCAAACTTATCTGATTAACGACTGAGGCCTCTACGTGCAATAAACATTTGTATGAAGATTCTTTAAGTCTACTTTGAAAGCCTTAAAAGTAATAATTTACATTTATGTTTTTTCTATCGAACGCATGCAACTTTAAAGGATAATCGTTTTTGCATACTAAACAATATTGCAACTGTTTTGTTCTAAAACTTCAATTATGAACACTTATTTGTGCCGTTCTAAATGCATATATATACGAATCATATATATACGAATTGTATATTTTTTCCGTTCACATTATTTCACGACCGCGACTAATTTAGGCAATGTGTTAAAATGATCTCATGCCCATCCAATTAACAGTTGGTCGTATCGCCATGCTATGAATTGAATACATAATGAACTTAGCTCGCTTACTCACTGCCACTATTGAGTCTGCGGCGTACATATTACTTTACTATTTGATCAACAAGCCTTATTACTTTTAAGTACTCGCTACACCTAGAATCATCATACAAAGTCATCTTATTGTTATTTCTCAGTGCACGCGAGGCAAGTACTTGTATGTATATATTTATTACTTGCGTCATCGATGAATGATAAACGATGAATAACATGAGAATTAAAAGCTACAGAGAATGATTTAAGAGTACCAAAATCATGTTTCCTTGCTCGACAGATTTTTATCGTATTCCAATCTATCGAGAGCTCGCGGAAGATTGTAGAATGAATATCTGAACAATCTTCGGATTGAAAATTGTATAGTCACGGTAATCGATTTTGATACAGAGTATGATTTTTACGAATATAAGTATGAATATGTATTTTATCGGGAAGTACCTGAAACCAATATTCGTCAAAGAACGTACATTTGATTATTTCGTCAGCAACGTACTAATCAAAATCCTGCAGTTATTTACGCACAATTGATATTTTGCCGTAAACTGTAACTGCGGGAGAAGGCCTTATTTCCTCCAGGGAGTAACGTAAAACGGGGACCAGTAGCAGTATAAACGTGGACAGAACGTGTTTCATCGACTCCGCACGCCAATCTGAAGTCGGTGAATAGACTTTTTCCGAAAAGTAGTGTTTACACAATTGCTTTTAGATTGCCGGTTTGATTGCGCACCGCTTGTGCTTTCTGTTTTATATTGCACCAAACACAATACATTAAGGGATAAGCATATAATAAGTTTAAAATTTAGTCCTTACAAAGTAGATAACGTCTAACTGAGAAAAAAAAGCTAGTTAGGCAAATTGTGAATTTTGATTTCAATACTTATCATGTATTTTAATATGAGTTCCTTATGTCCATAATAGAAAGGAGAATTTTAAAAGGAGGATTACCTTTTCCACTGCAATGAATATTTTAGTAGAGAATGTAGCGGTTAAAAAGAAAGCCCTAAGAATATTGTCCTGACATATGTAATAGAATCTGTAGTATACATATACAATCTCCTGTTTCAAATAGCGGTTGGGCACAAACCCGCCTAGACGACCGCAAACCGCTCTAAACTCATTCCAACAACGATTTCCTTTTCCACAATGCATTCTGACATCCTCTTGTCTTGTTATTTGATGCTTGTAAACAAATAACTCTGAAGCATTTATGCATCAAACGACCAACTTGAATGCCTAAGTTTATTAATTGCGCTATGCTAAGCGACCCTGCATTTTGGTCCATACAATTTTTTGTCGCTTAATAATAATAGAGACTTCGTAAATCGTAATGCGTCCTAAGTTTTTATAGTTTTAAGTACACAATGTTCTCGTAGATTCCGTCATGCATTGTGCATTCCTAAAGCGGTATCCTCCCCAAGGACTCGCCGGTCCCGCCGCTGTGACGCAAAGCGTTTAGTGTGGAGTATCGCAAAACGAGCACGAGCGGTTTGCGGACGAGAGCTGCGGGTTCAAGGCGACGGCGGCTCATTGTTGTTCTCGGAACACAATGCCCCGTTCACGCTCGCTACCCGCCGGCCGCTGCGGAATGACTCTTGTCTTGAACGTTTTGCGACGTGCCACAAATATGTTTTAAACGTTTGTTACGAACGAGACCGGTTGGAGAATGCAAGAGGAATAGTATAAAAAGTCGCAACATGACGCTAATTGCGTTTTGACGTACGTTTTTGAAGACTATCCGTTTCGTCTCTCCGACGCACTTGAACGAGCTTAAATATAATTCATTCGGCCGTCATGGTAACAAAGAAAACTAGACAGCCAATAAATTGTAGTTGGATAGTGGTAACCAGGTGCGCCCTAGGAGCTTGAAGCAAGGGGAATGCGACGTGCATTCTCGGAGCTCGGTTCACGCGGCCCGGTTATATTCAGCCCGCGAACCACCTCGGAAAGGTTAATCCCAGAATTAGACGGCCAAACTTAACTCTCACTTATTTTTGCGACGTCTCGCCCGGCGCGTTCACCCTCCCGACATTTAGTTGATTGACGGCGCAAATTATCCTTTCGTCACCTTGTCTGATAAGTCTGTCGCCTATAGACCTCGGTCGTGGAGAGCTGCCTTATTCGATGAAAAAGGTTTTGTCGCCTTATTCATAACTATAAACATTCAGTACAGATTAGACTTAAATTATATATTTTTAAATGATCGCAATAGGACCGATGGACGACAGGGGGATATTTTATGCGCATGAGTATAAATTATGCAGAAACTGTATACGATCAATGTTTGGCATTTGGCTCTATTTATATTGTTTGTCCCGGGCAAAATATTGATGTTTCCGCAGCTATAATGTTTATTGTCGCATTGTTTACAATACTCATATTTGCAGTGTTCATAGGCTTTACAAAGTTGATATTGAATATACACAAACCGTAAAAACTAGTTAGTCATCAAATTCGTGTGTATTTATTTTCTGAACGTGTCGCAGCGTTGTGGAATTATGCGAGCATTACATATAAAGACACTTGTTTAACTCGATCGTTTTATGGAAGTGTTAAAACGGAGCACTCACAAATAACTGGTAATGAATGTTTGACTTCTCTCGTACAAATATATAAATAAGGTTAAAGCAACTTTAGAATTTTTGGTATCGGTTAATCGGGATTGTATTTGTTTTTATATACAAATATATTATCCTCTGTAGCCGATTTGGTACATTCTTAAATGTCTTGTGAAGTTTTTATCGATTTCCAGAAATAGACAGAATTGTTTATTGTCTCTAAATTCGAGGAAACGCAAACACTTGCCGCGGGCCCGGAACGAGCCACGGCCGACGTACAATGTTCTCTTTTATAATTTACGACACATTAATGGCTCATTTGCAGATACGCCTTCATTAAGTTATTATATCTCATAAACACCGAATTCATGATAACGGCCCGGCGGCTGGAACTAGAAATGAGACATGATAGTAAACAGCCAAACATGTATTGCGATTTTCCAAACATCACATAGTGATTCATACAATTATTTACCGATCTTCATATTTCTTTGTAGAAAGAACAATGGACAAACATTTGCTTAACGTTCCTAGGGTAGTAAAGATCATGCTCCGTGTGATAAATTACAAATGTTTTATGTAGTACATAACTTGTATGGCTTATGAAAAAGATTAAACCAATGGATGTGGTATTTTATTATACTCTAGTACACTGAAGAAGACCCGTTTAGATATTTATTTAAATATTATTAGCCTTGTTCAATTATATGATTCGTCTATATATATATATATATATATATATATATATATTTTCTTATTTGAATGTAAGCTTTTTCTCTATTCATCATTTATAAAGTTCCAGTATCCGTACATCGAAAATCAACGCTTCGCAAACTTTAATAGTTCCCTGAGCGCAATATGTAAACACAGGCGTTTCTTTTGATCAGCTTCATTAATCTCAAAAATAATATTTGCTACACCTGGAAATCTTCCCATTATACATTCCAACTATCATTCAGTAATTTAGCAGCTAGTTTACGAAATATATTTTCAAGATTCTAGATGAAAGATGCATTTTAAAAACTCACTCTACATTCATAATTAGGGACACCTATTCTGAAATGAATTTGTCTTATCTAATAACATAGTTATATTTTACTTATATAAAAAGACGAATAATTACAAAAGTGTGGCCCTAACACGCAACCCTGTAACATTCCAGGCAACGGCACGATAGACTTCCCCGAGTTCCTCACGATGATGGCGCGCAAGATGAAGGACACAGACAGTGAGGAGGAGATTCGCGAGGCCTTCCGCGTGTTCGACAAGGACGGCAACGGGTTCATATCGGCGGCCGAGCTGCGCCACGTGATGACCAACCTCGGCGAGAAGCTCACGGACGAGGAGGTCGACGAGATGATCCGCGAGGCGGACATCGACGGCGACGGACAGGTCAATTATGAGGGTAAGTACTCGCGCTCGTGGGCTTTCTTCCAATGCGATGGCGGTGGCGTCGACCGGGGTGTTGTCAAACGCTTTCGACAAATCCAATCATGGTTTCGATCGTTAAAAGTTGACAGTTGAAATCGCATCAATTGATTCTAGGATTATAATCAATTTGTTTAACTCATTTGAATTTCTATAATTCTGTGACACCCCGAGACGCCACTGTCGCTGTGTGTCTGATCTTAGCACTTCTTTTCATAATTCAAAATAGAATGCTGCTCGCTTCCGTATGTAGAATATCCAGAAGAGTTTTTAATTTATTCGGTGTGTTTAGTGCGGTCGTTTTAAGCGTATGAGTAGCAGGACCTGGACAAGACAGTTTTGATTATGCTGTAATTTTATTAAAATCGAGGAAATCCAATTACTTGCTAATTTTATTTGAAGCTAAATTTATAAGGCGCGGAAAGACAATTAGCCACAACAGGAAATTTTCTTATGGCACATAAAAGTTCGCTAATTAGACTTGAAATTTACCTTGGACTGTATTCAGAGCAATGACTATTTCTTGTCACGTTGTGTAGTGGTTAGACCGCTTCAGATTTTATACTATAGTAGTAGCTATTCTTGATTTTAATATAAAAATAATTATAAATAAATAAATCGGTAGCCTTGAAGATATTTTAGCTTTGCAAAGTTTTCGTAAAGAGTTACTCTCATGTGTCGTTTCAAATATTGTTACAATTGAGTGGTGGCTCAGTTGTCACGCACCGAATGCCTCTGAGGCGTCAGACACGTAAGGAATATTATTGCAAGTGGCCAAATCGTGCGGTATCAGCCCCGTGACAATGTTTACTGGACACACTATGGGCTTGCGACAAACACCCTCGGACTACTGAACACATGTTACATGTCCCGCGGGCCTCAATGCTCACTCTCTTTAAATCTGGCTCGCGATGGAATTTTTCGCCATAAAAATGACGTTGGCTCTCCTCTACATTGTTTACGTTGTTCTTGATTTATGAACACACTGATTTTGTACAGTGAATGATACACTATATCCAGTAAGTACTGCTCGGGGCTTGGGAGATTTAGAGGCGTGCCATCTTGGTGAAACGAAATATGTTTTAATTTATGAACGTAATGGAAATTTTAGTCATTGCCACGCAATAAAGTCCAAGGTCGACGCTATTTCAATACACAATTGCCTAAAATCGCTGATAGCGTGAGATTACATGCAGATAATGAAAACGCGCAACGCCGCGTGTGAACTTGCCTTTGAATATTATGCTATATTGTGTGAATATTTCAATTTGGTGCGAACAGAGCAACGGTTACATGTCATGTCTTTTAAAAATCAGCATGCGCCGTTACGGCGCCGCGACGGTCGTGGCCTACTGCTAGCTACTGCTCATAAAATGTTGAAAATAAATGCGCCCCGAATATTAAGTTTAATTTAAAATTCTCTTATCGTGTTCGACGGGGACACCGAGCACGTGATTCTTCAGTCAGATCTTTGAGTCGATCGGGGGATGTATGAGATTGATTCCATAGTCTGACATGACATAGCAGTGGTGTTACTCGAATAAAAAAAGTAAGTTTTGGGCGCCCGCCAGCCGGCCGCGTCGCCGGAGGCAAACAACACCGCCGCGCCCACCGCCCCCTGTTTACTTGCTCTCGAGCCGCACGTGAACTTGAATTCGTTCCACGACTCCACGTAATTGGATATTGATCGATTACACGGTTTGTAAACATCGTGCAACCGATATATATATATATATATATATGTACTGTTCGAGTACGAACTCGTATTACTTTTCGGTGGTGGGAATGAATCGTAGGATCCCTGAATGTTTGAATCGAACTTGCATGAAAACATGTCCTCGATCACGATGCGACTCCTGCCGAGCGTAGGATAGAGTCGAAACACGAGTCCCTGCGATGCATGCACGCGGGCGCAGGCACCCACTAGCTCTTAACACACCACCGCACTAACCGCCGCCGAGCCGTCTCAACCGACCGAGCGTTCTCTCTCTTGCAGACTTCCATGCGCTCGCGCAAATCATATTCGCGCGCGGCGACGGCAGCCGCTAGCGCGCGGCCCCGCCCCCTTGTGATATCGTTACCTTAACTAACCATAAGAACGGACTCCGCAATAGCGCTGTGATCTCGAACCGATTTCCTCTTGTAGTGTAGCGAGGGCTCCGAGCGCCGCGCCTCTAGGTACTGACAGTGTTAATCGATGGTTTGCTGCTCGTTATTAACTGTTCCTCCTCCCCTTGGTATGTTAGCCGTCCCGCCCACCGCCCCACCCCTGGGATCTCACACTCGACCGCCGTCTAACTCGCGGAGCGGCCGCAACCGCGCGTTGCGGCCGCTCCGCCGCAGGGGTCCGCCTCTGTAGATTGGTTTGCATGTGTCTAATATCTGTATAGAGTTTTCTCGTAGAAATACCACCTGGCGCCGCTCGCGCTGTACATAGCTTGCACACCCTCGAACGAGCAGCAAACTGCGGCCCCGCGCCAGCACGCTTTGCATTGCGTCGCCGTACCGTACCGTGTCCGGAGGGTGGTATTTCACATAATCCCCTAGTAGTGGCATGACGAGGTACGATCGTTTCTATGGTTTCTTTATGTTCCGGCACCGCCGAGCGCCCGCCTCGGTGCGCTCCGCCGGGCGGTCGGCGAGGCGCGCGCTCGGTGTTACGTTATGAATTTCGTTTATCTCGTAATGAGTCTAGTGGTTTCTCTTGTCTAACGGGTTACTCGTTCCATAGTGCATCTCTACTTCTGTCGGTTACCGTTCTGTGTTAATATCGTGTTTATGTCGCGCTCCGGAGCCGGCGCGGGCGGCCCGCGCCGGCTCCGGCGCGCGCGCTCCCGGAGGGTCGTGGGTGCGGTCACGCCGGAGCGAACACTAATGCGCGTTTGTTTGCTTTCAGAATTCGTCACCATGATGACGTCGAAGTGAGCCGCCGGCTAGTGTGTGTGTAAAAAGCAGAGAATTTAAATATACATTTTGTTTCATGACACACAATATTACCATCGTATTGGACCTGCATTTCTCTAGTGTTTGCGATAAATTAAATATTGTCATCGTTTCAGTTTAATGGTATAATTGTACATCGGCGGGCCGCGGCTCTCCGCGTCCCTCTCCTCGTTTAGACTTTAAAGTATTCCGTTAATTTTACTACGTAAGGATTAAATTTTAACTGTAGCGGTACAATGGCGAAACGAACAGGTGTGCGTCGCAATGTGATGGTAAGCGTCGGTACGCGGGCGGCGGCGGCGCGCGGCCGCGGCGCGCACCGCATCGCACCGGTACATTTAATGTAAATTTTTTTCAAGTATGAGATATTTATAAAGTACGTGAGATTAAAATTTTAAAAAATCCCAAAAAAAATCTACCGCGGCCGTACTCGCGCCGCTATCGCCCGCGGGCGCCCGCCGCGCGGCGCCCCGCCGGCGCCCCGCCGGCGAGCGAGCGACTGGACTCGTCGGTACTGCATCGTAATCGTATCTGTAAATGACTCGATAAATATTATATTTCTATTGTTGGTGAAACTAATTCTATCGAATGGGAAGTACTCCGCTCTGTTATTCTCTTACCACGTTTGACTCATTCTGTTATTAAATTTTACAAAAGACATACTGAAAATAAATGTTTCTTCATTTTTAGGTCAATAAGGATCGGTGTTTTATTTGTCGCCCGTTTAGTTTGTGCCCTTTCAGCCGCTCATTTGGGACGAAATGTTTAATGTATTATAAGTTAACTTAATTAATTAATTGGAATTAAGATAATTATGTCGACACGATACGCTCGCGAGTCTGAAATGTGGACAAACCGAGCGCAACATACCCATAAAATAATTTAATCATAATGAAAATGTGTTTTTCTAACTAATTACAAAACCTCAATTGCATCCAATCTTTCGAAACATTCGACGAAGGTTGTTCGAGCCGAGCGAAGCCAGTGGGCCCGCTGCGGCCAGCCGCGACCTCGCTCGCGCGTTTTGCATTATAATTGCAATCGTAACAATTGTTAATGTGAGCAATTAAATAATGGGCACGACTGTCCTGTTCCGCTGGAAGTGAGCTCGATATATCAATAAATACAGTAACCCAATGATCCATACAAACATGAGCTCTGAAAATCGTTTACATAAGTAATAAAGCACGAAAATATTAAGCAACTGATAATAAGTGGACACTGCCGCCCACGGACATCGGTACCAACTTGGAATAGACATGGGCGTCGCCTTCCACAGACGATACGAAGGGCCAATTTGAAACCTAGTGGGTTAACCTCTCATGAGACGGCGCTGGTACACTTTAATAAATGGAATGCATTTGTTTAGCGTAGTACTTGTTATAGACGGTTATTGACTGACACCTGACACTAAGATGTCGAGCGGAAGGAGGGTACCTTAACAAATATTGAGGGCGATTGGCTCTGAATATATCCGCGTTCGGTATGGTGATGACCATCTACTTCGTTAATATAAAAGTAATCCGTGGTCATTCGATATCGTCCTAGACACTAGTTACACCAGCGGCGCTTGAAGTTAACAAGTATTCAATTAACGACATCACTTAACGAGCAAAAATTGAAACGATAATTATGTTGACTATAATGTTGGTTTAATCGTAAAACGTTACATAAATACTTGATACGTTATGAATTTGTTAGTATAAACATTTCATTGCATAATTTAGAATCCACTAAAATATATATTTTGAAATTACAATACACAATTCTGCCTTCCTTGAGCGGTATTTACCCGTTATACCAAAACCATATTAGTCGTGACCAAAAAAGAGGGTCGGTTTTAAAAATCAGTGCTATTTAACACTAGTCATGATCAAGAGTTTGGGGAATCAAAAATAGCAAATAGTGAATCTTATTTTTCTCTGTCAGAAAACTTAGTCTTAATCGGCTAGATGTTGGATAACTGCAATTAACTCGAGCGCGGCAGTGTTCTAATTGTGTTCTTATAATTCAATTTATTTATGTGCAGCAAATTACTGAATGACTTAAATACTTATAGCCAGGCACACATATAGTGAAGCTACCATCTTAGTCCTCAGGAGTAGTGACGCA
The DNA here is from genome assembly GCA_018249415.1 of Phareas burnsi. Classification (NCBI taxonomy): domain Eukaryota; kingdom Metazoa; phylum Arthropoda; class Insecta; order Lepidoptera; family Hesperiidae; genus Phareas; species Phareas burnsi. The sequence goes on along the minus strand of DWKL01000056.1, from coordinate 22 downwards.
TCCATATACAACCTCAAACGGA
>DWKL01000055.1:0-27772 GCA_018249415.1 Phareas burnsi | reverse complement strand
TACATTGACACCTTACAAATCATGAGCATGTTATCCATATGGTATGTCGCACTTTTTAAACGACAACCTTTAACGACTTAACTGTTTTACCTACAGGGCTCAGCACTGTATTCTTTATAAGATTTTTCTTCTCGTGCAACCGTATCAATTTTGCCGGCCCTCATTTTTGTCGGTTTGGGCAATTCCCCGGCTTGTCCTCCCTTAGATCGGGCTCGGGGTGATCGTTCGCTATTCTTCATACCAAAAAAAAATCAGTACGAACAGAAAAGTTACACGCGGGCTACACATACACTATTCATTTTAATCTTTGTATCGTAATTCTTACAGTCGCCAAAATATAGAATGGGTCTTAGATGTTTGAAAGAATGGATTGGATTTTCACTTTTTTTTATGTTTGAAAAGTAGCTAACGATCATGCAGGCCACCTGACGCTAAGTGGTCACCGCAGCCCATGGAGACCCACATCCAACCTCAAACAAAACCGAAGTTCCGATTGTGATTGTATATGGATGCGTCACTACTCCTGAGGACTACGATGGTCGCCTCACTATATGTGTGCCTGGCAACCACACCTCTCTAACCGAAACACAACAATTGCTTTACGGCGGATTATGAGGGCGGCGGTGGTACTTCCCCAGATGAACAATTGTTCTACCACTTCCCGCTAAATATTGATCATCACTATCTCGCAAGCTTAGTCTTAATGAAATAGGTAAGTGGTGTAGGTAAATATAATACACGTGTAAATAATAACTATGGAGGTACTTCAAAGGTTTGGGTATTTTGAAGAGGTAAAAGGTGAAAGAGCTAAAAACAATTATTCAAAGCAACAGTAGAGATGACTTATTGTGTCCCACTAGTTATGGCGCGATGCGGTCGAATACTCCCTCATTCAGATGGCAGTATCCCAGGGTTCTCTGGTGATGCTGGGCGCACATTGCCCCAAGTTGAAGCAGAAGTTGGCCAACACTGCACTCGTAGCGTTTGGCGTGGCGAAGACTAGCTGCGTGGTCAGCGCGCTGGTCCTGGGAGCCGCTCACGGAGCCTTGCACCACGACTACGATAATGACACTAATGTTTGGGGAGGTGGGTCGTACTCGTTCTACGATGCTTTTATTAAACTTTTTCCACAAATTTCAGATAATCATTTCAAAGAAATATCCTTAAATATGTCTTTTATCATCATTATCATCATCAACCCATTAATGTCACACCGCTCGGCATGTATCTCCTCTCAGAATGAGAAAGGTCAGGCCATAATCCACCACGCTGGCCAAGTGCAGATTGGTAGACTTTACACATCTTCAAGAGCTTTACAAACAACTCTCAGGTACGCAAGTTTCCTGACGATGTTTTTCTTCACCGTTAAAGCTAGCGATAATTAATTTGTAATACGCACATAACTTTGAAAAATCAGAGGTGCGTGCGGAATTCGAACCCTGGACCCCCCAGTGAGAGGCCGCCATCTTAAATACTAGGTTGTCATTGCCTGTCAAATGATACTTAATCACCTTCAATTTTATTAGTTATAAGATGTAGTAATAGCCATGTGGTATGAATTATCGTATTCAAATACCTCAAACGAGTCAGTTCCCTGTTTTTTTGTTCCTTAAAAATAGTTAAATAGGTGGTGGAACTGTAGTCCGACCGGGGAAGTACCACCGCCAAGTCTTCAAGATCCGCTGTGAAGCAATTCTTGTGTTTCAATTCGGGGCATCGTTATTGTTATACTCGCGTATGCGACGCGATCATCGTAGTCCTCAGGAGTAGTGACGCCTCTGAGTACGACCTGAGATGGGGCTTCAGTTGTGTTTGAGTTCAGATATAGGTGGTCATGGACTGCAAACAACTGAAGATCAAGTGACCTGAACGCTCGTTTGCTATTCTTCGAACATATAAAAAAACTTTTATTATTAGTAAAAATTTAGTCTCAGCTGATTATTTTCATCACACTAAAAGTATAACTTCAAAAATTTCAGGGTGTGTCACAGTTATGCGCCATATTTCCAAATACGGTTATTTCATTTACAATAACAAAGACTGTCCGCGCTTGACCACAGTGAAACGAGGCTTTAGTCCAGTGATATCAAGCCTCGCGTCACAGATAATGACGATATTTGCAGGCTCATCCTCGTCCATGGTGTTGTGGGCAGACTACGTGGCGCGGATACCGGGCAGCCAGTTTTGGGCGGCGCTGGTGTTCTTCAGCATGCTCGTGCTTTCACTTTCATCGACGGTTTGTTTTTGGTTAATTTTTCACAGTATACAAAAGAGGTTGCAGTGCACTTGATGGTATGTGCTGATCCCGTCCATGGACATATGTATCAACCCCAAATAGAGTTTATTGCAAACGTGTAGGCGGTTAAACCTCTCTGTTTATTTATTTTAAAATATAATATGTGTTTCCCTTGTAAAATTGGTATTTTATATTTCAAACATGAGCAGGGATAGCCTATTAGATAGGATTCCGGCCTCTCATGCTGGGTGTCCGGGGTTCGATCCCGCTCGCACCTCTGATTTTTCGAAGGCATATGCTTATTAGAAATTAAGTGTCATGTTTTGCAAGTGAAGAAACACATCGTTAGGAAACGTGCCTGAGAATTCGTTGAAGTCTACTAATCCACACTTGTCCAGCGTGGTGGACCATAGCTTGACCCTTCTCATTCTGAGTAAAGACCCGTGCCTAGCAGTGGGACATTAATAGGTTGATGATGATGGCTTCGAATATTGTTCATAAAATAATGACTTTACACGCAAGTCTATAAATTCCTTTAACTTCCAATATGACTGATCCTACCCTATGTCGGTCACAGATGCATTGCCTCTTTTAATGGCTAATTTGAAACGCTTCTTATTGTGTCACCTTTCAAACCAAAATCAGAATCTTTAACATTGCTATGAATAGTATGGGTGCTCCCTCGGTTGTCGAACCATGGTAATTCTTCAGAGAATTCCATATTGATAGGTAGTTTTAAGGAACTTGCTGTTAACTTGGTATCCTAATGTTGCAGGCGCTGCTTGTACAAACCATAATGTCAACGTTCAGTGGTCGATCCATGAGGAAGATAACTTGGGCATTTCTCATACTCATTTGTGTACTCTTCGCTATTATAGGAATCATTACACTATGCACGCAGGTTTGTATATAATTATGTGACAGTAAAAGAATACATTAAGCGCATTAACCTCGCGCCTTGTGTAGATCGTAACCGATCTACATACTTAGCTATGTCGATCGCGGTCAGAAGTTGGATGGATGACCGCTAGTGACCGAATTTCATGCGCGTTTCCGTGCTTCGGAAACGTTAAGCTATCGGTCTAGGTTCTTATCATTAGATAACAAACGTTAAACCTTGTCAAAGGCTTTATGGGTGGTTTGTAAACATCCGACACGGGTTGGCCACAAATCCGTATCCACACTACCAATACGCATTGGAGCGCGTTGGAGTATGTTCCAGGCCTTCCTCAATTGTGTGGAAGACCTGTGCCCAGCAGTGGGACAAAAGAGTTGTAGCCAAAAAACATGTAAAACTACGTATCTGTCATTATACTAAAAACCTAAGACAGTTTAATAAAAATAAATAATTGATACAATGTTTTATGGGAAAAGTAATTTGTTTTCGTAAATAACAGGTAAGTTACATGGCTAATCTGAAAGTAAACGATTGAAATGTTATATCTTTGTGATATAACTTGTTATTTAAAATAACCTCCGGGCGTCCTGCGATACGTTTAATAATTAAGGACAATAAGAATCAAATTTAAATACTGGTTTTATAAAACTTCAAAATTCATAAATTCAAAATCAACTTATGTACAGCATTAGATTAAAATCTTTGTCACGGATTCCAAAAAAACTGACATTTTCTGAATAATAATCATAATAAAAATCATTTTCAATGTAGACTAACTCCACCTGTGTTATGTATGCGCGCGCAACTTGTTTCATTTGAAAAAGTTAACTCATCTGATTTTCATAACGCGCCAAATGAAATATAACCTCTAGGAAGAATCTATGATCTCTGTTAATTAGATATCCGTGTACAGGGAGGGCTTTACATCCTGAATTTCTTGATGTATTGGCCGGTGTCGAAGCCTCGCGTGCTGACAGCGGCCGCCGCCGCCGCGGTCGTCACCTTCGTGTACGGACAGACGGCCTTCTGCGAAGATATCTACTTCGCAGTGGGAGAATACCCTTGTATGTTTATGAGGATCTGTTGGGCTCTCGGACCTATAATACTATTGGTGAATATACACGTAAAGTAGTAATTTATATTTTGAGAAAATTATGGTCAATAGCTATAGACAATTAGTAAGATAGTGAAACAAGGCTGCATGACGTTCTTTTGTATATTATCCAAAAATTGATATATGTATGTAATCGGCTAAATGTTTCTCCATCCATAACTGTCCCACAACGGGGCACGGACGGGTCTTCACACTAAATGAGATTCAACCTGTACTCCGCCATGCTGGCCAAGTGTGGATGACTTCACACACTTTCGAAAACTTTATAGACAACACTCAGATGTGTAGATTACCTCACGATGTTTTCAACTTTAAAGCGATAATTAATTCTTGACATGCATATTATTTATTTGGAAAAATTCAGGGGCCGAACTTAATACATTTTTTTTAATTTTATGTTCGAAGGCCACCTAATGTTAAGTGGTCACTGCAGCTCATAGACACTCTTCAAGACAAGACAAGTTCCTTCTGAGGTCGTACATACGTCACTACTTCTGAGGACTAAGATGGTCGCCTCGCTGTGTGCCTGACAACCGCACCTCTCCAACCGAAACACAAGAACTGTTTTATGACGGATTATAAGGGCGGCGGTGACACTTCCCCTAACTATAGTTCTACCACCTCTCAAGACTATAAGATAACACTGCTTCTAAATAATTAATCTACCATTATAATAGATACATTTATATAAACACTTTTTCAGATAACTTTTATATCTGGTATGATGACGTGGCCATCTGCCGAGGCAATAGTAGGCTGGATTTTAGTGTTATCATCCCTAATGCCGATATTTGTCGTTATGTTGCTGTATCTCATTTTCAAATTCAGAGTAAGGGTATGTATGATTTTATTCCTTTTAAAGATATCATCTATATATTCTGTAACTAACCACATAGGGGTCTTTAGTCGCCTGAAATAAATAAATTAAATTAAAAAATTAAATTAAAGAATAATATATTTTGCTGTTTACGTAATTTGTCATTTTTAATGTTTGTTACAGAACATCGTCGGAAATGAAAAATAATTTGTGCCGTTTTTGATGACCAAAATAAATAAGATTTGTAAATATTGTGTTTATTTTTAATTTCGTTATTAATAATAAATAAATTGTATGTGTTTATAGAAGTGGCTGCAACCCTTTTTATAAGCTATTGCTAGTAATGCACTCTCAGTGCCCAGGCATGGATCTCCCTCCCCCTCCCTCTACTATCGGAGGAGGCCTGAGGCATACTCCTTCAGGGTGCTCCAATTGGTGGCGATAGGGTTAGAGGTCAATCCGGGGCGGATATTTTCAAACCGCCCACAAGGTCTTCGACAAGATTTAATGACTGCTATCTAATTATAACCGTGATCGACAGCTTAACGTGCCAAAAGCAAGGAAGCGCGCATAGAAATTGACTACTAGCAATCACCTATCCAACTCACGGCCGCGCCCGATATTACTTAACACATTGACTGCGGCAAACACACCTGTCGTGTTTTACTGCCCGCGCCACCCGTGCGTCTCGCACGCATACGGTGCCGCCGTACTGGAACACGTCTTAGCGTTACGGGCCGCACGAATGGACTGCTTCGAATATTAGCGCCGCAGTCGATGTGTTAACTGGTTATTTGTTTATGTTACTACCCACCCTACTACTAGTAGTAACAAAGGTCATTTGATTTGCTTCTTGCCCATAATATAGTTGGGATTGTCCCCTTCACTGGGTCATCAAACTATCTTGCGGGAGTACTGTTGACCGGACTAGCATTACTTCTTTACAAACTGTAATACAGTCAACTGGGCCTCTGTATCACTGTTAATATTTTTCTTGCAGTGATAGGACCTTTAAGTTTCAAAACTCAGAACCCACAATATCGGAGATGTTTTGTAAATAAAAATAAGGAGGAAAACTTTTATCTATCTCGCTCTAGCATGTTATGCTGTTTTTTTGCACCACCGATTTATTTACGACTGTGTATTGTTATCTATGCACTACGCGGTTTTTGCAAAACGTGGCCCAATGAGATTTAATCATGGACCATTTGCAATTGAACATATTTTAATGAATTTTCGTTTATGTTTATTAATATGTTTGATATTGTGTTGCTAACTTATTTGCGTTCAGGTGTTACATAAGATTATAAGTTATTATAGAGTAATACTAAACTGGTCTGAAAAAAAAACATTTTTCCAGTGGTACGGTTAACCGGACTAGAGAAAATGTATTTATTCCATGGTAAATTTAATTAGCAGTAAGGGCTTCATAAATTTTTGTACAATACGTAATTTTTTGACGTAGTACATAGCAAACGGGTATTTTTTTATTTACAAGCTACAACTACAGTCGTAACAAGGGGGATAACCTTTGAAGATCAGTTACGCAGCACCATCTGCGGCGCTGAGCTCGCTTCAAGGATGCATTTATAAAAGTATTTTGCAGAAAATATGACGTTTTGTAAGCATGAAATAAAATTGTTCAGAATGACACCATATTTTATTCACAAAATTTTCATAACACCAATTTGTTACCAAAATAAAGGATTATTTTATAATTAGTCATACACACATATCCATTTTAACAACTTAGGACGCTGGCTATTATAGACATCGCACACGTTACTTCGCAAGGATAATTCCCGTTTTAACGTACCTTGTCCATTATGCCAACGGGAGTATTTTTACACATCAAATTAATTTCAAACAAAAAACACGTTACACTCCACCTCATTGGGGAAAACAATCCTTTTTAATACAGCCTTGGATCTTAAACACTAATATTATCTTTAACTTAAATAATGAACTTCTCATATAAAAATAATAATAAAGATAAGCGAACGTTAAAACCTAAATCGATATATCGCCGAAGTGTTCATTGTTAATTTTTCTTAAAAACAATATCAGTATTATAAACTATTGCACAAATTGTCATTCTCAGTTTGGTGCTATTTCGCACTTAAATATTATGTAACTACGATGTCAGCCCTCTGCCAATAGACGGCGCTGTTTACCATTACGTACAACGTCTTACAGATCGCGCCACTGGATGTCTACAGGACTTCATTTAGCTTCCGAATTATTTTAAAATAGGAACGGGGAGAAAGTTTTGACAACAGCGATTGTCATTTTTCTGTTACTTGGACTGTTATCTTGGACACAAATATGTTATTATTATTTTGGACTTATATTGCTTTTTGAGTTTTATTGTATTTTACAATTATTTTTGTTTCCGTTGCTCATTTCTTGAGTGAACATGCCTAAAAAAACGTAGTGATTCAAATTCTTTTGATTATATTAAGATGGTAAAACTGGATAGAAAACTTTTCGTCCTTCAATTGTTTGCAATTGTCTAATAAGTAACCTTTAAGGTAATCTTTTTTTTATAATGTGATAGGGTAAAATGGCATTTCATTCAACGACTCGACTGATATATAATGGATTACGATGAACGCAAGAATTTGTAACTTATCAAAATATTTTATATGATTATTGGATTTAAGTTCTTGCCCGCATTATTGGTACCTGTACCGTTTATACCAGCTAATGCCTGCTTAGGTATATTCACAATCTGTCTATAATAAACAATTTTACAAAAAAATGCCTTAGTTAATTTATATAATAGGTATTATGAAGTGAATGTTGACAGTGAAATGCTACCAGAGCTGGAGCCGTAAATGGATGAATGATGGATGATGATTGACGTGAATTGGGTGAAATAATAGTGAATCTCGGAGCAGACACTTTAGCTAACAAAGCGGTTGGTAAGGATATACAGACTTGGCATTCCCTTTAGAATTTATAGCCAATTCTAGTTTCAATAAGATTATTTAAAGTGGTTTTAGTAGATTTATTGATGCTTCATCTCTTAATCCTGAAATAAAAGCTGTAATAACAGAGACTGTTTTAAAACGCAATAAGTCTTTGCGGAACAAATAAAGGCATATTAGTAGCACTTTGTCGTGCCTCAATGAAGCTATCACTTATCTTTTGGCTAAAGAATCTAAATTTCAAACTATTTTTAAATTATTATTGGACACAGAACCTATTTTAAGTGCCGCCCAACACAGTGACTGCGTCACAAGGCGCAATATCATTTTGGCAATTCTCAAGAGTTGAAAATTTGCAATCGACTAAAATAGATGACTTAAACGGCAGCGAAGACCATAAACACCTCTGCAGCCGAAATGAAGACTATCATTCCACTTTAGTTTAAGCCAGCGCCGTCCATCCGGAATTTAAACTGGAGGGCTCGCCCCGCGAACCCCTAGCTGACAGTATAAATTGAGTTGTATTTAAAAAAAAAATGAAATTTTATTACATATCTACATCCGAATACAACCTTCACCTGTATCATCCCCCAATTTTCATCCTGTATTCAACCAAAACCAATAATTATCCTATATTCACCCAGAGTCTACATTAGATCGGTTATGGAATAGCTCGATATAGCGAACGGATCTTAAAAAGAAACTTAAAATTGTTCAAAGTCGCTGACGACAAAGCCGAATGTTAACATTCATTCATTTGCTAATTACCTAAATGGATTACTATATAAAACAAAGGGATTATCTCGATGCAAAGTGTACGAATTGTGTAAAGATCTGAAGTACCAACTACAATCGCAGTGTTGTCATGCTGAAGTTACATTTATTTACCCGCCGCTACATATGTATAAGCCACTATTTCAACCATTTATTCAAGTATATGTTTAGAGAGTAAGCCGACGGTTTATCAAATGATGCGCTTAAACCAGCGTACTCTATGGGAATAAAATGTAAAGTATATTGCTCAACAATATTGAACGTATCTTAATGCCAAATATACGATCGAATTAATTGTAGAAAGTATAAATACCACCGTTTGTGAGCGCAGAGCCAATAATCTGCAAACTTACACGCAAAGTCTGACACGCAGAGGGTTGCGGATTCGATTCCCGGCCAGACAGGCATCTAAAAGTTGAATTTATATTTGTTCTGGGTCTGGATGTTTATGTTCTCGTCTTTGATGGTTCCATGGCACAGGAAATCCTAGTGCGGGGCTATAAATTAAATGTTAAAAAAAAACAGTAAAATATAAAGGCAGGAACTGTTTTTTCATAATATATGAAGATCTATTCAAATAAATAGAATTGCAAGTGTTATTTACGACTTCGTAAAATGAGGAAAAAGTGCAATTAAATGGGAAAAAAGATTCGTTCGATAGACTGGCATCGTGCGTCAAGATAGGCAGCATTGGATGGAAAGTGAGAAATTATTCACTTTACTACAGCATTCGTTTCGAAGCGAGTGTACGGGGGGGGGGGGGGGGCATTAACTCAGAATTTTGTTTCGAAATCATCGCATATATGAGAAACGCTTCAGCTCAATTGGATAACTACGATAAAGGCTTCCAGCACTAATATAGTTCTAAATTTTTTCAGTTAGATATTTTGTACGTTAATAAGGGGAACATTGTTTTCTTGCTCGTTTGTAATCTATATCAGACAGAAAATGCAACATATAAATATTGTTTCCACTTCACATGAATGAAAATGTTGTGCAAATGAAAATCCGTACATTTACCGGCTTTTGCACATTAAGTGCACATTTACGTATATTACGTTACGTGCTTTATTACGTTGTATGTTTGAACGGTATTTCTTATAATTGCCAGACGCAACATCTAAAGACTCCGCTAGTCAAATAATCAACGGAAGTCCATTTAGGCGCACCATAACGAAAACTGAACACGCGTTGAAGCGTTGAAATTTAATTGTGATCATTACAAAATGTATAAAAATATATTTATACATTAAATTTACGTGTCTCCACATGGATTGTTCATTGTCATACATCTATAGCAATGTACAATAAATATGGAATTTATTACAAATTCCAATGTTACCACGTTGTTACAACGAAACTGACTGCATACTTCCTTTCAATGGGCTATTATTAATACCAAAGTGCCAGTTCACAGACAAGGGCCGAACATTCATTCTACATAAGAGAGAAAAACAATGCAAATATTTAATATGTTTACATTACACACAAAATTGATCACCAAAATGTACAACGTCAGTACACGATCTACCATACAAGTTTTTCTCGTAGACGCAATGACGTATATAAAATTAACACGAGCCTATCCCGCTACCGACACTAAAAACCATATTATTCAAACGATCAATTCTCGTATGCACTTGTGGTCGGTTTCCGACGAGCGTTCGAGTTTCAATTATGGTCGAGCTATTTGAACCAAATATACATTAGATACAACGATTTAAAATAGTTTTCATGCTTTAAAAACTAAGACAAGTACTTATGGTTTAACGGCGTAATGTTTGATTAAACAATGAGAATCAGTTTTAATTCGAATTGCGCTTAATTCTGTTTTAATTTAATGTACATTTCAAATATAAAAGAGGTATTATCTGTATTACAATTATATCATCGCGGGATCAGATCAGATTAAAAATAATAAGCAAGAAATATATGTTACACTATGACAGGTCAATTTATGGCCTAGACCAAAAAATACTTAGAGAATCTTCAGCACATAACCAAAAAATATTTCATCATAACACCATGTTATTATTTCAGTAAACAAACAACCGACAATATTCTATTGAGATAAGATTTCGGTGGTCAAAATAAACAAACGTAGGCATTGATCAGTTAACATTTTACAACTAATGTTTATAACTACAGAACATTGAGCTCAATCGGACTGGAACAGACAAACAGAATGCATATGTCAAACCAAACTCATACGACACTTCGAAACGTTCACTGAAACCAAAAAATCTACTAATATGACTTACATACATGGTACTCTTCTAATTATAAGTGAAATCCGCGGCGTATGAACACACTCGACACACAAGCAACGTCGATTCATTAAAACATAGGCATTTAATTACGAAAGCTGCGCTCTTAACCAAGTACACACAAGTAATTAAAACTAAATCGATTCACATATTTGATCAGATAATTATTATCTATTTTATCAGGAACGTTTACTAATAGAAACTTTATAATAATGCACATAATACATATAGCTGCGTTGTCGGGTTTGCCGCTCTATAAAAGGACATTTATTTTTCGTTAAAATCAAATATTTTAAAATTGACCATAACCATGGTGCAAGGTTGAATATTCCCACGTCGAGAACAAATTCTGCTATTTTGATATTATTACATTATGTATCTTACAAAGCTAGCAAATTTATTCTGTACATTAATATGATAAAATTAACACTTCGGCGTTATTTTGTAAAGCGGCAACATGGATTGCCCGCCGCGATAAACAGCACGACTCTGGCGCGCCGCATCGGAACTATATTACACTGTGAACGCATTAAAAACTAACGTAGAGTCCTTTATTTGAGATAGAGTATTATTACTATAACGTAGTGTCTACATAAAGATTACTCTATAAATATGTTAAATATGGTGCCGTCATTTATAACGGCCGATGTCCTAAGTAACGTCACAGCCAACTGCGATAGGATCGATCAGTGCATAGTTATAAATGCCAGAGCTAGCTGGAACGGTTCTAACCTAAGGCCCGCCGGCTCGCCCGGCGAGGCAGCGCTGCGGGAGTCGCTAGGCCGTGCTCGGCGGACGACCGTGGTGGTGGTGGTGCGACACTCTTGTGCGAATTTAAAATATCTACTAAGAAAAAAATTGAAAACTAAGACAAGATTCCCGTTCGGAATTATAAATTTTCTAATAGAACTTTAGCGGACGTACATACATGGACATGGTAGAAAACAGAGGCTCATTATTTGAAATCGCTTAAAAATGTTAGCAGATTAATATTAAGCAATCTTCACTTTTCCAATTATTATCTTATGTGTGTCGCGGACGAAGAATAGATCCATTTAATTTGGATGTCCGCCTAGCTGGGAATTGGAACCAAAATGCACCACTGCGTGCACCAGTGAACACTGTGCCAAATGGGTCGCAAGATGCACTTATACACGTGCTATTGTCAGCTTTTTGTTCTAATGTAAGACAGACTAGACTTTTAGTGTATTGTGGAGCTAAAAATAACAAGAAAATGAGGACAATATTTGTTTATCCCAGAATCCGACTTGTATATTTAGGCAACGGACTAACTTACATTATTGCAGATATTGCAGCAAGTATTTTAATTGCAACGAGTCGCCTATAAAGCCAGCCACGCAATGACTGCCGAATTTTAAAACTACTAAAATTACGATCATCATAACAATAATAAAGGTTCCCATTCCTTACACACACAAGCGCACGAACGCACAAAAAATACCCTTGATTATTATTTTTAAAACTTAAATCCAATTACAGATATGATGTGTGTGAGACATACACACAAAACAGTATTGGAAACTAGTTTCAAGCGTTCCGCTATAAACCCGCACAGCACTGCCGCCACGGGCGATCATTACTTGTTCCCTTATTTCATAAATACCAATTCCTGTTAAACTATTATAATAAATATGCGACACGGACACTTAACTAAAAGGCAGCATTTAGTACAAGAACTTACTCACTATGTTGTGTGCTCTTCTGTATAGATAACGAGTCACTCGGGGACCGTAACGTTCAGTCTTAACCATAAAATCACTCTAGTTTGTTGTCGTGCCGTCGACTATTTCTATTCATTTCTTGCCACGGAATTTCGTGGTTACAAACAAACGATTTGTGCAACTATTGGTGCTTAACATCCTGTTATCTATATATAAAAAATCGTATCAATTTCCATAGCTAGTGTACAATACGACAGGCATATAAATATCGGTGAATATAAAACTAGGCCAAAATTACATTCCCATACAATTATTCGCCGAAACCGAACTTTGTCAACTTCAATACAAAATAGGCAATTTCAAATAGTTTAATTTGGCATTTTCCTAGCTACGTTGCACAGCCGCCATCACATGGCGGAAGATAATGACGTCATAAGTAACCCTCACGTCGAACTGCGGTTAACTCGTGACTAGCATAGATTTAATAGCCGATTAAAACTAACAGCAGCAATAACCTACGGAATCGAATACACTACGGTTTATTTTATTTTCTATAGTTTCTCAAACTATGATATGAACACATATCGCTCACCGTACAGACAGACGATGGAATTACGAAAAGTTCAAACTGGTATGTTGAATAACATCTTATTGTTAATGTCATATATTTAAATATCTGTTGAAGATTTAAAAAAAATAATAATAGAATTAATATAACTAAAAATAAAGTGACATAAACGTAATTACGTCGTCGATATGTTCGATGAGCGATAGTTATCTTCATAGGGCTTTTTAATGCTATATAATTAATATTTTTTTTTTCAAAATTATAAATTTATAGCCGAGTCATCTGATTCAACACATTTAGAATATTTATGTCGAATTAAAAAAAAAGTACATCTAAACGAAGCTTTCATAAATTCACGACGTTCCAATTTGTATCGTACCCATAAAGTACTCTAATTTGTATTAAAAATACTTCATCATAAGTATAACATGTAGGAATATAATTCTAGCCTGCACTGGGAGCGCGGTCCGTATGTCATTAGACATGAAAGCTATATAATTATAACCGTCGCCAGTCGCACACGGCTGTTTTACGAACTACCCACAATCCGGTTAAAAGAATAACATCGACAGAGTTCTACATATAAAAGCTTAGTACGTTAGTTGTCTCCGCATCAGAAATTATAGTACTATCGACTAAATCTATTTCGATTTTAATTCCTATAGTATTAAATTGACTATATTAAGACTAATTTATTATTTTTATTAATTTGGACACATAACCAAAGTGCTTTTTTATATTATTTATACAATCCTTAATAGAGAAGCCGTATCGTCACTCATTCCTCTCCAACAAACTATTACAATCATCTTTGCATTCATAAGATTCACAACGCCGCAAAGCGACGTAGGCTGAGTTCCGTATTTCCGGAGCTCACAAACGACCCCCAACAGGTCTGAACTAAGCGGACCACCCGGTAAATATACGCTAGGTAAGCCGTTCCCCTAAAGGTCTTTCAAATCCAATAATCAGTTAACACCTGTCACACACACACACACACACACACGCACACATCACACACACCGAAGCGCATCTAACGGGAAGTTAACAGTTGCTCATGACCTCTCCCTCTGTCAGCATAGAACATTTATTCTACTATTTTTACAAAGTTCAGCAACAGAGTATACACACAATATATTATTCATTCAGAGGCGACGCTCACTGATTATGGTTGCTAATGATGTCCGGGTTTACACTATGCAAATATTTCGAGCGGGTAGCAATACATCGTGATCTTCAAAAGGATACTTTATTTCGTGTAGTCATTATAAGCGACGGTGATTACTAGCTTATAAAAATATACATGCTTGTCTACGTCAAGCTAGGTATCTAACAGCCGGCACGCGCAGACCCGGCGCGGCCGACTGACCCTGCATGTAAATCATATTGTTTGTTTACATTCAGATTCATTCACAACTCATGTATACATCGAAACACCGATCGACACCCTAAGAAATCAAAATTTACATCCACATTACATATGTTCATATCCAAACAACAATATTTTTGTGAGATCAAATTTATTCACTATTAACATAAGTTAATATATGATTTTAAGACAGCACAGCTGTGCTCGAGAACAAAACTCTTAGTCGTACATAAAATAAATACATAATAACCAATAGTCCATGTAAAATTTTGTATACCCAACAGTTCAGCTAGCGTTCCAAGTTTGCCCGACACCTGGACCGAAACACCATTCAACAGCAAAAAGATAAGATTCCACGTTCAATTTTCGAATAATATTAAAAACAGACACCGTCCACGCGGCACACCAATGGCTACATAATATAATATATTTATATTTAACACTTACATATACAACAATATTTATACACCTAGCCGAGCCACAGCGGCCGTCCTCCGTATCACATATAACAAGGGCACTATCACTCACCGCAACTCTCAGTCCACCTAAGCACCGATTCACAATCGCCCCGCCGCCGCTCCGCAGTCTACGACTAATCCACCGCTAGTGGGACGAAATTACACACTACGGGTCGAGTTGCCGGCCGACAGCCGGCACACTATACGCCTCCCAAAATGCAATCTGGTATTAACGCGACTTCGCTATCACAACATAAACATTTCTTTGTACTTTCCATCAGTTTGCAATAGAGGTGTTGCATGCGGTATAGTAACACACGTAGATACACACATTTTTTTTTATAATTTTTCTTTAATTTATAGCAATTCCGTATTGTCCACGACTTAACGACTCTGAGGAGTTAAGGCAAATACATTAATGTACAAAAACCATAGAACGGACGCTGCCCCCATACATAGTTTTATTATATTACATAAGTTTTACTATACAAATTTTTGATAAAAAATCTTATACAATATTTCATTTTATTTCTTTCTTTCATTACAGTAGGCCTAAAGACCCCCGACTTCCCTTAGTTACACATATTTACAAGGAATATTCGATCACAAAAATTATGAAGATTATTAAATAAATTTCCCAATTTACCTTTATTTTGGAGATAAATAAACAAAATGTCGCCATTCTGTACTTCGTACAAGGAAGAAATATTTTACATTCGTTTACACGGCAGCTTAACCATGCAAACTTAACTATGCCTAAAAGCATCTTAAAGTATGTACACGCTATATACAAAGAATAATAATGACCCAGTTGCCAATTCCCACTAAAGATTGAACCCAAAACACATCACGAAACAAATACTCAAAAACACGCAAAGATATAAATACACAAGTTTTGTGCAAAACTGAAAACAATACAGGTAGCAACGTTGGCCAGACTGTTCCATCTACTACTCTGCACTACTAACATATAAACATTATATACTTACATTATATTAGCTATGTATACAAGATAACTTCGTTGTGCAGTAATTTAGTCTTTTTAAACGAGGCACACATTTTACACCTATTTACACAGAACAACAACTGTTTCACTTGAGTAGAGTCCACTGTAAACTCTCACAGTAAATGTCTTACTCGGGTTTGGCAGCAGCTCGGTGAGCTGGCAAAGTATCGTGTCTGCGGTACATGAGCAAGTAAGGCATTCGCGGTGGCTTAGGCTTCAGGACCTGAGCATCTGACACTTGCGTCACCGTTGAGTCATCGTACCTGGAAATGAGCAAGTAACATGTCAGTGAAAGTAAAAAAAAATAAACAAAAATGTTATATCTTATAATAAAATCAGTAAAATTTGTCTACATTGAAATGAAGATATCATTTTCAGAGACGAAAAATATATGACATCACATTAAGGCTTTCCCTAATTCTTTTGCTAGTATTGATTTTTAGTTCTCTGCAAAAATGCATTATAAATTAGAGAGTGCGAATTTAAAATCATTTTATCCCTTCACTTTTGCGAATACCCCATATTTTAATTATTTCATTGCAAGCTTTTCTTAGTTTCTGGATCCCGTGTCACTGTCTTGTGTAATAGTTCTATATCTACATTGCAAAATCATCTACAATTAAAAATTCGCATTCTGGTACTTATCGTCCATACTCCTTTAAACCAAACATTTACAAACAAAAGTTTGAGAAACTATGGTTTAACATAATAAGAATAAATTACCTAATCCATCCCGCTTGTCCATGGTAAGTATCAGTTAGATAGTGGCCTTTGACTGCCTCAACTCCCTCGTGGTAGACCACAGCAAACAGCTTGTACAGTCGCT
Organism: Phareas burnsi; assembly: GCA_018249415.1. Taxonomy (NCBI): domain Eukaryota; kingdom Metazoa; phylum Arthropoda; class Insecta; order Lepidoptera; family Hesperiidae; genus Phareas; species Phareas burnsi. The sequence continues at coordinate 10,827 of DWKL01000055.1, read as the reverse complement.
GCTTACTCGTATACTTCGATGACATAATCTCTGTAAGGTTTACAAATATAGTTTTAGATTCATATAATTATTATAAAGGCAATTATTATAATGTATTATTGTTATACTCAGTTTGGTTTGTCCTCATAGAAGTGATCTATTCTAAAACACTTTCAGAGACGAAAAATAAGTTCCATCATAGTAAAATTATAATTAACATTTAATTTATGTATTAAAGTCCATTTCAGTCCAGTGAATGAGCTAGTAAGAATAGTATAGGAGCGATATCATATAATGCATTATTTATTTCGTTAAAGTAGAGGCCACACATGATGCCAGTGTTGTCAAGATTGGTATAGACATAACCTCAATCTATCTACTTTATTTATTCAACAGATGAAAATGTATCGTAATACATATACTTTGTTGATAACCCTACTGATCTAGCGGCTTAAGACTCACATGATGACAAGGAACAAGTAGTGCGATTTTGCTATGGCATGCACCCACTTTGATTAGAAGAGCACATGTTATTTTCTTGACTACCTATAATAAGATACGTGCGTAATTTGAAAACCTGTTACATAAGTATAAAGCCAAGGCGCGAGCTTTTAATCAGTTCGACAATAGACTGCAAAAATCCTTTCGAATAAATGAAGCACGTAATGGTCAAAGTAATCAACAAGTATGACAGACTATGACAGACTTAATTCTTTTGTTTGGGAAATAAGGTCTATTCATAGATAAAATCCTTTATAACATATCTACATTTTAAAATATCCCGCAAATTATACTCCATATCATATTCCTCACTAAATTATGCCATGCACCATTGGCATATGTAGGGCAAATGTGCTGAAGCCCAAATCGATAACCGATTAAAAGATGTCAACTTTAGACCTAATACATACTTGGATCAATCTTCAAGTCAATGGGGAAGTCAATATTCTTGACGATCTTAGCGGTGTGGCCCTCAGAGTCCAGCTGGAAGCACTTGAGGTGCAATAACAGCACCACCGGTAGTTGCTCCAGCGATAGTTGCTGCCACGCGTCAGAAACACCCTCGAGCGTATCCTTGCCCGCTAGGAGCTCCAAAGCGTCTTTCACTGTGGTCGAACGCTGCAAATGTCGTCATTAAAAATGTATAAGAAATTACTTCAATTCTTATGTGATTCAAGATTGTTTATACATTGAGGAAAAACTTTCGAGAAACGAAAAATATGTATGTACCGTCGTAGCAAAAAAAAACATATAATTACTTGTAAATCTAACTTTACTTTTTTTTTAAGATATGAAACAAATTATTTTTTAAGAGTTATAAGTCAAATTGCGAAGTAGTTTTGTACACTTTTCTGGTGAGCATTACCCAGGATAAATTATTGTATATTATATAATTAAAGACAAATGCTAGTTTAAGGAAAGAGGTAAGAAATTAACTGGGCCATGGTCCAATGAAATGTATACAGTGCATAAAATGTGTTGTGACGGACTGGACAGCGTCTGTGACGTCTCACCGGGCTACTAGAACAGGCTCAATACATAATACAGTTTGTCATTATAATATCCAGCCAGGCAAATGAAAACTGTGACGTTACGTTACCGAGAAATAAACCGGCGGGGCTCGATGTCCTCGTAATTATAAAGTACATCTTTAAGTTACCCTAAAATCCAGCCAGAGACTGTAATGTCTCTTTGCGGAGCACTAAATCTGTCGTGCTTAAGCTATTAGCCTTAGTCTTTACATACCAAAACCACCTTTCGAGTTAAGGCCAAAAATGAGAGTAATTTAAAAAAAAAACTTAATAATTAGATGTCATATGCAAGAGTTTGAGGTATTAAAAATAGATTCAATAGAACTTTTAAATGGAGAAATTTTTAATTTGAATTTTACTGATTATGACAACCTCAAAATGTCGCAATTTGGCTAAATAGCGGCAATTTAGTTCAAAGACGACAGAAATATCAGATTGAACAGGGTGACGCTGTGGCCGTGACGTCATGTCGCAAATCAGTGTCAATTAAACATGATTGTGTTACCTCAATGTCAAGTTGAAGCGTGAAGAAGGGCTGCACGGCGTCGGTGACGTCGTGGTGAGGCGCGCGGTGCAGGCGCAAGCGCGTACGGCCGCGGAAGATGTCCGCCACGGGCGTGCGTCGCGCAGCCCAGCGGCGCTCCACCGCGCCTCGGTTGCGCGGTCCCATCACCTGGGGACCCAGAAGATTCATGTATGAAGCGGTAGCACACCTAAACGCACTGCGAGAGCCGAAAGTTACGCAGTTATAGCAGCAGTGTTAAACACTACTGTGCGATTGTTTGAAAGGTGTAGTAAAGGACAGACAATATAGTTCTGAGGTAGTAAGGCATCTATGATGGACTTCTGGTTAGACTACAATGTTATTCCAGGTTGATTACAGATGTTCACCGGTGGCGATAACCGTAAGGTGGATTGCCGTAATTCCTAGTCAAAACCTTTCTAGATTTTTTTTATATTATGTAACGAGTAGTCACGATTTGCGGTTTTTTTGACTTGCCTATATTTCAGCCCAGTTGCATGGGCTGTGGTCACTGCGAAACTGCGGTGGCGGGGAGAAACTATTGACAGGCACTATAGGTAGATTAATCTATCTACCCTATCTCTAGTTCGTTTTTCTTTTTTGTTTACCATATCACGACACACCACACTAACTGTATCTTTACGTACCAAACTTTGCACTCTTTGCGGTTTACATAAGCTACCTACTGGATTCCACGTTTGCGCTAACTTAAAACCATCTTCTCTGTTGAAGTTTCTAGGGTGTTTTTTGATCTTTCTAGATCTCTTCAATGTTAATGAGAAAAAATTGACTCACCTTCCATTCATCATCATCATCGTCTTCCGGAACAGGTTGCTCCTGGGTCACTACACCATTTGGTCGAGCAGTGGTCTCTTTAGGTTCTTCTGGTTCCACTAATTTCATAAGCTGTATATAAAAAAATATTAAATAACCTTTAGCTCCTTTGATCTGATATTAATGATGCAACAGTAACAAAACATTCAATAGTGCCTCACATCTCATACATGCTAACTTAATTAAGATATATTTTAATTTCAGACATTTTGAATTAATTATCAGCCTATTTCTGTCCTGCTGCCTCTTAGAATGAAAAGGATTTATAAACCATTGTCTAACAAGCAGCTGAAAGCATTTTTCATGCTTTCATGCTTCTTCATCAGGATAATTTTTCTTTTACCTTTGTAGCAAGTGATAATTTCTAATACGCATTTATACACATAATAAACAAAATAGGAAAATAATAACAGAAACAACCTCAGATAGGATTTCAGATTAAATGTGTATGTCAATAAGCTGTGGTAACCCCTTAAAATCAGGTGGCCTGTATGCCCCTTTGCTACTCTTGTTATATAAAAAAAAATCGAATATTCATAGCTTCAGAAAATTAGAGGTGTCATGTCTAAGATTAAGAGTAGTGATAGCCTACTGGTTAAGATTACGGCCTCTTACATCGACTGTTCAGGGTTCGAAACCCCACATGCACCTCTAATTTTTCGAAGTTAAGTGCGTATTAGAAATTAATTATCACATGCTTTAACGGTGAAGGAAAACATCGTGAGGAAACCAACACATCTGAGAGTTCTTTGTAAAAGCTCTCGAAGGTGTGTGAAGACTACCAATCCACTCTTGCCTTGCCACTTGCAGTGTGGTAGACTATGGCCTAGCCCTTCTCATCCTGAGAGGAGACCATGCCATGACCCATGATGTCTAATATTCAATCCTCAGGCCCCGAGTTTGTAAAGTCGAACCTTATGACTAGGCTGTCACTGCTGTCTGGTTCTACCAACTTTAAACATTAATGATTAGATTTACAAACCTCGAGCATTTCATCATTGAGCGAGTTAAGCAGGCAGCCGAGGAACTCTTCAGCGTCCTCCTGGCGGGCTTCTTGCGAGCCGGGGAAGGGACGTAGTGCGCGTAGCACACGCAGGCCTGCCGAGCCATCCAGTGGCGGCCCAGCCGGCACTGGCGGCGAGCCAGCTGTGCCGCCAGCCTCGCCTCGCGCCCCACGCCGCGCGCTCGACAGCGGGCTGAACTCGTAACACAACTCAACCCTAAATTAGGAAAACCACAATATTAAAATTCAGTATCAAGTTAACTTTTTCTAAAATATAATGGAAGAATTGAATGCAAGCAAAAATGCACCTGAATGTAAAGGCTTCAAATTTAAATATCAAAAATAAACCATTACCATATCCCATAAACCACAATAGCACCATAATATTGCTGTTATAAGTATGGCAAAAACTACCATCTTAGAAACTTAACAGTTTTAATGATATTCATATTTGCTTTGGTTAGTGTCATCATAACACAATTTGTAAATATATTAGCTCTGTACCATGAACATGCCGTCTTGTAAACATAAACTTTGTAGGCATAATAATAGAGTTCTTCTGATCATTTGAGTATGTAATGTTTCTATTGCATGTTGTTATAAGCAAGTTTTAAATATAGAAGTGCATATTACTAAAACTTTTTGTTAGAAGTTCTCACAATTATAACCAATCTCCAGGGCAGCCAATTAAAACTACATGATACATGACAATAATAATTTTACTAGCTGTGGTGGTAGGTTTTAACATAAGTTTGGTCATTTGAGTTGCTAATCTAATGTCTTCAATTTATACTTATACAATTTAGGTTCCCTAAGATAGTATAATCAACTTACATGGAATCAATTACAGGGGTGCTCGACTTGCCGCGGCGCGTTTGATACGGCAGTGCCTTCAGCATGTTATAGAATGGGGGGCATGCGATCAGAGCCTGTAGGATCGCGTTCACATAGCAGTAGTTCGAGCGGTTTGTGAGCCCACGTGGCAGAAGAGACACCGGCCGGTTGTCCAGTTGGTACTTTGAGAGGAATTCTGAAATTGACATCAAAGTATTGTAATTTCGAAACATCAAGTGAAATACCTGTATCTACTAACATTTTGCATAAATCACTATACAATATATTATATTTAGTTCAAATTTTTAAACTTGTTATTTGATACAAGCACGTAGATCCATTAGAGCTTTTCAATAATATGTAGTAGAGATTGAAAGGAATTACAAATTTTAATAGATAAAATAAAAAAATTACTTACCTCCCATTCTGTATGAGTTCGGATCATCACTGAAAGGTGAGGCAGGAACAGGCAATGCGGGTGTTGGCTCCTTCTGAATAGGGATTTCCCGAACTTCAGGGACAGGTTGACTAGCTGGAGTCGAGGCCTTCACTTGAGCTGTTGTGTTCACATTGCTGACGGCATTCACAGAAGTCTTCTCGGAGTAAGACACTGCAGGTGTGGCAGCTGTGGTAGGCGGTACAGGCCTTGAAGTTGGTGATGACTTGTCAACTACTGCAGTCTGCAGAGGCGAAGCATCAAAAGGGGGCACCTTGGCTACTGGCTTTTGTATATTTTGCGCTGCAGGCGGCGTCAGAGTGGTTGGACTCGTAGGCTCTTCGATATTAGTTACAGCAGGTGGTATTGTAGTTGCAGTAGTGATGGTTGATGGCTTATTCGAAAATAAGCTCGCCCACGACTTTCCTGGGGCAGGCTGTGGTTGAGGTTGCACTACTGGGGGTGGAACTGGCTCCCCTCGGTTCCTTGGAGTGGGTGGAGGAGGGAAATCTGACGCAGTTGGTGCCGGAGGTGGCGGCTGAGGCACTGGAGGAGGTTCGGGTACAACAGGCGCTTTTCTAGAATGTCCAAATGGAGGTTTATTGGTTACAATCACAGGAGGACCCTGCGAGTGCAGCGTGATCGATATAGGCATTGGAGCTTTGCTCGGTGGCAGGAGTGGTTCACGCTTAATGTGCTGCTGCTCTGGAACCATTACCAATTTATCACTCTCAGTATTATCACTTGAGGGAGAGCGGTTTGTTGTTCCCTCTCGTTTTTGTCTATTCCCAAACGGTGCTTTAGGGGTTGACACAGATTGTTGCACTGGAACAGCAACCTGTGGAACAATTGGTTTCGTGGGTTGCTTTCCACCAGAGAAAGGTGCTGCGGGTCCTTTCTGAGTTTTGCCTGTGACTTGAGGAACTTTATTTGTGCCAGCTTGATTGTTTGGTAGAGACGTTGTGGGTGCAAATGTTTTTGCAGCTCCTAGGTTTTGAGCCGAAATGACATCTTGGGTTTTTTCACTGGGTGTCCATGCTGGCTTAGTAGGATCAGTTTTAAGAGTAGGTGAAACTTTCTCAGGAAGAGATGCCATGGGTTTTGCTGTATTTAAATCAACAGATCGTTCTTGTTTAGGACTCCCCGGTCCTTTGTTATTAATTTTAAGATCTTTAATAGGCAAGGCCTCCACTGATGCAGATGTGGTGGTTGATACAACAGGTGTAGTGGGTTTTTGATCTTGAATCTTTTCTGGTGTATAGTTTTTACTGTGATTCTGCCCTTGAACAAAATTCTTTGCATGAACATTGAATTGATGCGGTGTCGATTGGTGTGGAGGTGGCTGCTGTGGTATCGGAATTGGTGCAGCATGATGCGGTGGCGGTAGGTACATGGGAGGTATATATTCTACACCCGCTTCTACTGGAGGTCCATACGGTGGACCCGCATAATGGGCACCAGCATAATAAGCATCAACTGCTTCTTGTTCCATAACTACTTCTTGAGAGTACTCATCGGGACCTTTCTCCCCCGTATCTCCTTCGACCGGGATAGGATATTCAGGATAATACGGCGGATACGCATATGGGCCGTAGACGAGGGGCTGGTACATAGGCAGATGATATAAGGGCGCACCCTGAGCTTGCGCCGCTGGATGGTAGTATTGAGAATACGGCACATAGTACGGCGGGGGCTGCGGCGGTGGTGGAGACGGCGCCCTTTTACCGCGTCGGTCACGTCTGTGGTTGCGCGGCGGCCGATCTACTTGATGTGGTGGCGGGATGTACTGATGCTGCGGCGGCTGATAGTACTGGCCCATGTAGCCGTGCACGTTTACATTAGCGGTGACCTGGCTGACGTAGACGTTAGGCGGCGCTACCGGCCACTGGTGAGGCGGCGGCGGGTAGGCTGGGGGCGGCTGTACGTAGGGCGGCGGCGGTGCGTTTGGCGGCGGGCCCGCAGCGCCCCGCTGCGGCGAGTGGGGCGCCATGTCGCACTCGCCGCCCGACAGGCTATCCAGGCTGCTCGACACGGTCGGTGGGTCCGCCGTGCTCGATGAACACGATGAGACTTCTGTGTGAGGGCATTACATTTACGAATCGATTAATATCAATGACACATAAAATGTCATTATATATATACTTTATGGATATATTATTACCTAGTTATTTATTTGACTAATTGCTCTGTAACTTTTTTTCTTTCTTCAACATTTATATCATTTTTTTTTACTTACATGATTGTTATAATGTTTATTTTAATCAAAACTAAACCTGGCACAAAACATTAATTAACGTGAGTGAATGAGTTAATGTGGAAAAATATTACTTTCATTTATATCCGAAAACAGAGTTACTTATTACATTCCTCGCCGACGGAATAACCTTGTGATAGTTATAGCGCGCGAGAGCGCGTCGATTGCCCAACGATTTGCGAGCTAAATCGCGACTTACCTACTGCAGGTTTCGTCCAACCAGCGCTGGCGATGGACGCAGAAGTGTCAGTGTTTTGCTGGAACAATGCGCACTGCAAACTGCTCAACTCTGCTTCTTTCACATCTGATAAGTCTAGGAACTCATATTCCTGAAACATGCCACATATATTAAGTAAACCTTAACAAGCAAACCGCTGCTTGTAGGCCCCAAAACTTAAATGAAAATACACACAAAGTATTTTTATACAACAAAAATTTTTATTCTTTTTTTTTTATGTTTGTAAAGTAGTAAACGAGTATGCAGGCCATCTGATCTTAAGTGGTCACCACAGCCCAGGGACACCCAAATTCAACCTCAAACGAAAACAGAGTTCCATTTGAAGTTGTAAATGGATGCGTCTCTATTCCTGAGGACTAAGATGGTTGCCTCCCTATATGTGTGCCTGGCAACCACACCTCTCCAACCGAAACACAACAACTGCTTTACGGCGGATTATGAGGGCGGCGGTGGTACTTCCCCAAACGAACGATTGTTCTACTACCTACTAAACCTACCACCTACATTGATAACTATCTGTATTAAGTATAGTTAAAACAGAAACCTCTGAAGTTCATCTCAGATTCATCACTTTTTTTTCTCCTATCTGGCAAATTCCAGGCCTACTACAACTATTACCACAATGCAAACAATATTTTAGTGTCAGTGATGCTAATATCAAGGGCTATCTATCGGTCATCGATGTTAATATAACCGAGCTATTGGTTGTTGACTGATATTATATTGGTGTCTTCGTTTTCTATGAGACGGAGTTAGATAGCACAATTATTTTTAGCTATTCCGATGGAAAGAAATATTCTTTGTGACACCGAGATAAAGTTGGAAAGTAAAACATTATTTAAATATATTTTAATGAAAACTGAGAAAATAATTACAATAAAAGTACTGTATGTCCTAGTTGTTATCATTGAAACCTTGTTTATGACCTTATATTGGGTGGTTTGAAGACATCAGACAGACATTGGCCACTAACCCGTATTTCCACAAATTGGCATTGAAGTAGCGTGATGGAGAGCTCCAGGCCATCTGCAGTTGTGTGAAAACATCCATGCCCAGTAGTAGGACATAAGAAGAGGTGCAGCCAAGTTTATTATATAATATGTATATAATAATAGCTCAGATAAATATAAAGTTACAAATTGTGCAATATTTATTAAACATCAATCATATTTTTAATTACTTAGAAAAAAGCTCAATCAAATATATGATAAATCAAAGTAATTTACTTTGATGATTCTGTCTGTCTAATATTCTCCAGTCAGATGATATGCTAACTACTTATATTGCCTCTGGGCACCAGCATCGCTATATTCATTTACAAATTAAGTGAAACACATAGAGCACATTATACTATGGTATACATATTCTAAATCTAAGTTTTACATATTTAAAATTTCAGAAAATGATTTTCAATTGGATATTGCTTAAAACTTGGCTTCATTAACAGATAATAGAGAATATATGAATTATAACACTGATATTATATATATATATGTTTGTATGTATGTATTTGCATGCAATGAAGCTCATTGTAAATCGCACATTAAATCGTTAAGTATACTATTCAAGTAGTAAATGAAACATTTTGCAATAGTTGTTATAATGTAAAAAATTTATAACTCATATTTTAATTTTGGTACAATTTAGTAAATATATGAATGTTTCATAACACCTAGGAATCTTTCAAGTGTGAAAAATGTCATTTACAAAGAGTACGTACCTATCAATATCTATATTATGAAGAAAGAACTTTATATATTGATTTGGATTTTAATTTTTGGTACAAGTTAGTAAGAATAAGTTTTTCTTTACACATAGTCACAAAAGAACTAATATCATAATGAGCAGTACATGTCCCACTTATCCCATATGTTTACATAAATTTATCATTGAAACAAATTATGTTTACATTTGAATTACTGCTGAATGTCTGCTCTTGTAAATTGGAAAGATATCAGAACAAGATAAATCATAAGATTTTCAAAAGTATGACCTTGAAATAAGCAGCAAGTGAACAGGAACGACATCCATCGTGAACATTGGACTTTTCTGTCAAATTTATAGGTTATAAGATTTTTCAGTCACATTTATTGCTACATACAGGCAGTTATTACGAAAAATACTATCCACTAAAGAGACCGGCGAACGTGCAAAAATGTATTATGCAATTTGTCCGGTGCCGACTAAATAACAACAACAAATCCATCTATGCACATGTGGTTTGTCAAGTCATGTAATACGATGCATTGCAATAATGAAAATGACATACCTAATACCAATGTTTATTGAATCAATTTCCTTTGCATTCCCTTTTGAATAAAGCACAAATTTCAGCCTCTTATTGCTTCTTCTAATAATTCAAAATTGTAAAATGTGCGGAACGATTGGAGGACTATAAGATGGCGTAATAACGCTCGGCCCGAGCGGCTCGGTTGCCGGGTGCCATTTATTGACAAATCAACTAAGTTGAAATTCTTATTGTACAAATCCGAAACTGGACACCGTCTACTAAATGAGAACTAATAACACTTACCTCCCACGTGCACACAATTTCTGGAAAGAGATATTTTATCTAATGTAATGGCCAGTTTCAATATCACCAAAACAAGAAACAAAAGCCAAACAAAATTAAAGTAAAAAACTGCAACTAAGTCATGCTTACCGTTTTCATCAAAGCCATGGCCTTTTACAGGACACCATCACGAAATATTATAGTAAATATTGCACATGTAAAGGGACAGCGGCGTAGCAGAATAAAAATCTTGGAACGGGATCAACGTCGACGTCGAGGCCATCCATGCACTCACCAACACACAGGATATGACAAAACCCGCGCCATTTTCAACTTTAATTTAAACAACCAATGAAATTGAAGTATACCCTTCAATGTAATTATGTTTGAAATGTTGCCAACTTGAAAGGAAGTTACGAAAATCCATAAACAACATATTATTTTCATTAATGTCTAGGCTTAAGAGAACTTTTAAATTTAAGGCCAATAAGTATTGAATCTTTAATTAATATTAAAACGATAATTCATTTTGTGGAATTTTTTAATATTAAGGGACAACACCACTGTGACAGCTTCAAAAAATCGATTTTTTTAAAACCATCTAGAAAATCTAGAATACATTTATGAATAGAATGCCGTTGGTCCCAGGTCGAAAAAATAATTATTTTCGGAGATATTGAAT
>DWKL01000054.1:0-27816 GCA_018249415.1 Phareas burnsi | reverse complement strand
GATAATTGCGTTGCCACGTAGGTCGCTATACAGAAGTAAAGTAAAAACTTTAAGCAAAAGTAGAGCCGCCCCATTCGGTGCTTTAATGGTGAAGGAAAACACATCTGAGACTTCTCTGCAAAGTTCTCGTAAGTGTGTGAAGTCTACTAATTTGCACTTGGCCGGCGTGGTGGACTACGGCCTAACCCTCTCTCCTGCGAAGCGACCCGTGTCCAGCAGTGGGACAAATGGATTATTGATGATGATGATGATTATTATTATTATAATTATGATGATGACGATGAGGACGATGATGATGTTGATTATGATGATGATGACGATAACAATGATGACGATGACAATGATGGTATACATAAAAATCCATAACACGTACGAATTATGAACAAGACCTAATTAATCCAACGGCAGTAGGTATAGGGTACTTCATATAATAACTCGCTTATTCTCTTTTACATTTGCAAAAATACAGCATAATTTTATAAGATTATGTACTACAGAAAATCTTCAGATCAGCCCTAAAATAAAAAAATTAGCATTTATTCAGTACGTTAGGGGTAATAGCGTAAAATTTTAACATTTTTTTTTAAATACATGGCCGGTTTCAACACTTTATGTACGAGATTTTTTTTTTAATTTATCCATTAATTTAAATTTTAAATTAAACACATTAATTAAGCTACTAGATACAGCTATGCGAGTTCTTCTTTGTATATAAAACGTTTGGCCTCGGCAGCCGGGCGCCATTTTGTTTTTTTTGTATATTTTTAAATCCATACAGAGTTTTATATTAATTTTACATCGCAGACTAAGTATCCAGATGACTTTGCATAAGTCTATATAAAAGGTAATTGGAATTTACGGGCTCAGTTCGACTCCAGCTTAGTATGGTCTCACTACAGCACGCCTTGTAATAAAATGCTGATTAGCTCGAACAAGCCGTGTAATTACACCGATAAATCGTAAATATACGTATTAAGAGTTTTAATCAAAGACTACGGTAACGTCGTCACTCGCATCGCATCTTTCACCGGCTTCTTTCATTATACATTTTTGTTATATAGCACGCCGCTAGATGGCGCTAGTTGTACCAATTCTTAATACATACACATTTATATTGATAATTTTAAAACATAGTTGCCTTTTCGTTTTTATTTTGTAAGTGTGGTAGGTAGGTGGTAGAACTATAGTACCGTCGCCATTACTATTCAACAAAACGAAGTGGTTTTGGTTTTTGGATGTTAAGTGGTCACTGCAGCCCATGTGGACACCCACCTCTAACCTCAAACAGCACTGAAGTCATATCTGAGGTCGCGAGTACATCGCGTCACTACACTTGAGGATTAAGATGATCGCATCGCTGTAAGTGTACCGACATCCATTGGAGAGGTGCTCCAACAGAAACACAAGAATTGCTTCAAGACGAATGTGCGGCGTCGGTGGTACATCCCCGGACGAACTATAGTTCTACCACCTATTACATTTGACAAGGATTATTACTTTAGGAGCCTATTCGGATACTTAGTCTATGTTTAACGCGTGCTCCGCGCAACGCTCGTCTTAGGGCCGTCACACACAGCTATAAAGCACTGACTAATAACAATCGGCGTAGAGTAGTAGTCACCATACCGCTCTGACACGCAGCGGGTTCCGGGTTCGATTCCCAGCCAAGCAGATGTTTAAATGATGAATTTAGATTCCTGTTCTGGGTCACAAAAACCTTATGTCCATGGCACCCTCGGCTCAGGGTTACTCCTACAGGGGGGTTATGAGGGTAAAATAAAAAAAAAATGCATTAATTTGCAAGACATATTTCAATACATCTCGCCATAAGATATTATAAGGCTGAAGAGTCTTTGTTTGTGTGTTTGAACCCGTTAATCTCTGGAAATACCCGTCAGATTTCAAAAAATCTCAGAGATCCCATATATAAAGAAGGGAATGTCGCCCGGTCGCGCTATTATATACTTTTTTCTTAACGTTCTTTCAGATTTTTTCTTATTACTCAGTCCTTAAAGGCTATCGTGTGATGTTCCATAGCCCATAGCCGCCACAGGAATCGGATTATCAAATGCTATTTGAATTTCTTAAATCCGACTGGTCGTTCCAAATCGGACTAGTAATTCCAGAGATGACTGCATTCAAATAAAAAACAATCCCTTCAGCTTTATTATGTTATAGAATATAACCTTCTTCTATAGTAGCGCTATTAAATGCAGGGATATTTTTTCCAATCAGACCGGTAGTTTTGGAACTACCTTATCTATTACGTGCTAATCTCTGGAGATTAGCCCTGGAGCCCGTATAGCAACTTATCCTATATCATATACCGTTCTCAAGAATAATGCTGCGAAATACAAACATATTTTTTCGAACTGGCAGTTTCAGACATTATCGCGTTCTAACAAAAAAAACAAACTATTCTGCTTTTTTATACAGGTAACCTACTTCAAGTCTATAGCCTATAACCTTCTTCAATAATGGGGCTATCAAATACAAAAATATTATTTTAAATGGGACAGGTAGTTTCAGAGATTAGCGCGTTCAAACAACAAAACAAACTCTCCTTCGTTATATTAGTATAGAGGAAGCTAGCATGCTAAACGGTACTCAAATCAAATAAGGAAAAAATATTACGTTACTTCCTGCGGTGACACTTTGCTATAATGTAAACATATATCGCGGGATGTAATGCGTCTTAATGTACTGTACTGAGCCTAGATATTACGGCTCGAGCTTTAGATAAAAATGATCGGCAATAATCTTAATGATTTATAGAGCTGTTTCTGTCTCATGAAGCGCTGACATCCCCGAGCGTCCGTCAGGAATTGTATATGCATATATATACATAGACACGCACTCACACTTGAAATCAAGAATTGTTGCAAAATGTATGCAACTGAATATATATATCTATGTGTGTGCGCGAGCGCGCCCGTTTGTGTGTCTGTGTGAGAAAGTGTGTATGCGTGTGTGTGTGTGTGCTCGTGTGTGTGTGAGAAAGTTTGTGTGTGTGCGTGTGTGAGCGCGCGCGCGTGTTTATGTGTGTGTGAGAGAGAGTACGTGCACTGGTTTTTGTGTGTGTGTATGTGTTTGTGCATATAAATATGCAAACATTTCACGACTACCGTGGCGCAGCGATATCCATATACATATACCGGGCCGACACGCAGAGCACTCGATTCCCGGCTAGGCCATGAATGATGCATTTAGATTTCAGTTCTGAGTCTGGGTGTTTGTGTACTCGTTTTTGTATGTCCATGACGCTCACGAAACAAGGCATGCTAGTGCGGGGCTACAAATGTAGGAAGCGTGATTATTATTATTAAAATAACTTAGAGGTATTCACAACTCTATATTATGTATACTGATGAATTAGCGACATAACCAAACAAGATGCCGTACCTAAGTGACAGAGACGACGCTCTACAAATCCGAAATCGGCCGATCGTCTTTTTCTAACGCATGATGTGTAAATTTTTACAATGTACATTATAGCTGCCGTGTGACGGGCCCTACTCCGAACCGTTAAGCGGAGTGTTTAAAGAACTTCGACAGCGTGATTCAGGATATGTGGTGACGCCATCCGTTATCGTTAAGTGGAAACTCGCCACGGGATGCAAATCATTAGAATCGGCGTGTTGTCGATAAACAGAAGCATAGCGGTGCATGCTTCGCTTCCGTTGGTGACTGGGTTCGAATCCAAGACGATTATCCGCTATTCAAATTAACCTGAAAATAAATAATTATAAATAGTTAATAGCATCAGGCGTTACTTTGTCAAGATCCATGTTAGAAGGTAACTTTTTTTTTTATGTGAAAAGTGCAGCAAACTACCGTACAGGTCACCTGATGTTAAGTGGTCATTGCAGCTCATGGACAGTCATCATCAATTCACTTTTGTCCCACAGCTGGGCACCGGTCTCCTCTCAGGATAAAAAGGTTTATGTTAGGTTAGTCATACAACGACAGCGACTCCTTAGTCTCGTGAGCAACTCTACACATCTAAGAGTTATCTATAAAGTTCTTGAAGGTGTGTATAGTTTACCAATCCGCACTGGACCAGCGTGGTGATGTATGTGTGCATGTACGTATGTGTATATATATCAACTCACGCGACAGATGCTGTGTTCTCTCGCAACGAGTTGTTCCGCCGGAGCTCATCCTTCAGCGAGGCGTCGCGCGAGGCGAGGCGGCGCGGCGAGGCGCCCGCGTCTCGGCACTCGCTTGACGACCGCTTTGTGTGGGTGCCTGGGGGGAGGGCAGACGGCGTTCAGATCTCAGATAGAGAATTGAATAGACGCAGCACTAAAGAACTAAAAATAATGCGTGATAGAAAAATTATTTATATCAGCAGTAACGCCTGTATTTATAAAAAGTAATTACTTGTTGCTTTATTGATAAAATAATTACTGGCACTTGATAAAGACGTCGTTGATTTGATTTGATTAATTGCCTGGGAGGGGATTATAGCTTTTGACAGCGCTAATTTCAAGCAATTACTGAACTGTAAAATAAAAATGGTTTTCCTAAAGTAGTGATTTTTACTTCAGTACTCACTTTTACTTTTTTATAAATACGGGCATAAAATTAAGGGACAGATTGTATCCCTTTCAGCGTATGCGATTATTTTGTTTGGACCCAGGGAGGGAGTCAATCCCGACAAATACTGATAGAACTGTAGTTCGTCCGGGAAGTACTACCGCCCCACTCATAATCCGCCGTGAAGCAATTCTCGTTTCGGTATTGAGGTGCGGCTGTCGGACACACTCGAAGAACAACGCCCGTTTTAATCCTTAGTAGTAGTGACGCATCTACGTACGGTCTCAGATAGGACTTCAGCCATAGATGGCAGATAGTGGAATTCTCCACCTGCCAACCACCCATGTTTGTATTTTTTTTATGTTTGAAGCGTGACAAACGAGCGTGCAGGCCACCCGGTGTTAAGTGGTCCCTACAGCCCATAGACAACCGCGTGTAACTTTGAATAGACGCGTCACCACTCCTGAGGACTAAGACAGTCGCCTCGCTGTAAGTGTCTGGCAAAAGCACATCTTCAACCGATAACAGCAATCGCTTCACGAGGATTATAAATGCTTATTATTTGTAAGATAATTTATTATACTTGTTTCCGCATGTTTGTATGTATGTGTGTGCGTTTCTGTATGTGTTCTTGCATTGTGTGTTTGTATGTGTCTGCCTTGTTTTTCCGGATGTGAGAGCGTGCGCGCGCGTGTAAGTGTGTATATGCTTGTGTGCGTGCGTGTGTACGTGTGTGCGTGTCCTCACCGGGCAGGTCGCGGCCGCAGCGCATGATCTCGTGGTCGAGCGAGGCGGAGGCCGGCTCGGCGGCGCGCCTCCCGCGGACACCTTGCTGCAATCGCACGACTGGTTACTTATTATTGCTGAACTAGCATTTAGCTTTATCGATACATCTTCATCTTCGTCCAACTTATACGATTCTACACATACATTGTTATTCACCACTGTCCCAATGTTGCATACGTGTCTTCTCTAGGAATAAGATGGTTTGGATCATACTCCACCAGGCTGACCGAGTGTGGATTATATAGATTAGGTCGGCAGAATAAACACCTTTAAAAGTCTATAGAGAACTATCTAGTAGGTTTCCACGCGATATTTTCTCTAAGAGTAATGCAAGCGGTGGTACATTTCTAATACGACAATTAGTAGTGACTACTCGGGAAACGAACCTCGAACCTTCAGCGTGGAACACCGGAGTGCTACCATTAAGCTAATCGCTGTTTATTTCTTATTAAATATAAGTAGGTATGTGTAAGGTTCATTTGTGAGCATGCAGTAATAACTTTGTTAATGTTATAACATCTAATTTGACCGCTTCCATGACGTTTTGGTTAGACCGACCTGCAGTGCAGAAGATTCCGGGTTCGATTTCCAGTGAGGTAGACATCAGAATGATAACAGAATTCGATCATGGATGTACCTCCACCGCCCTTACAGTCGACCTTGGCACAATTCTTGTTTCGATCATCTGGATCCATAGGAGTAGTAACGCAACTACGTAACTCAGACATGGTTCCAGTCCTGTTGGAGGTTAGACGGAAGCCGAAAGCAACTTCATACCAATGCTCCGAGGTATTAATAAATTTGTATTTTTTTCTTCTACGTTCCCCTCGGCGATGCCCTACGTAGTGTATTTTTTTATGATTGTAGAGTAGCAAACGTGCGGGTTGTCCACATGATGTTAAGTGATCCCTGCAGCCCATGGACACCCACGTTAACATCGAAGGTCATATGTAGATGTAGACGAGTTATTTCAGAGGATTGAGCAACTTAACTAACCGCATCTCTCGAACACATGAATTTCTTCACGGCGGATTATAAGGGCGTAGGTGGTACTTCCCGAATGAACCGCAGTTTTACCACCTATTCAAGTGTATGATAGTTGGTCATACATTAAAGTATTTCGTAAAAAATCGAGAATTTCATTATAAAAGGATCTTGACCTCCCCAACAGTAGGCTTATTATAAAAAACGTATAAACTTACTTTGTAACCGCTAGAGCCGCTCGTGACCGACGAACTCGAGCCCAGCGGATGCGTGCCGTTCTGAAATTTAACAATTTACTTTAAAAACCGCTAACTAATATTGACTGTCCGCGTGACGAAACGGTAACTAATAATAATAGTATTTTTTTATTTTTGAAGAGTAGCAAACAAGCGCGCAGGCCACCTGATGTTAAGTGGACACCCACGTTTAACCTCAAACAAAAGTAAAGTTCTATCTGAGGTCGTACGTACTTGCGTCACTGCTCCTGAGGACTAAGACGGTCGCCACGCTGTAAGTGTCCGACGACCGCACCTCTCCAACCGTAGTACAAAATGCTTCCCGGCGGATTATGACGGCGGCAGTGGTACTACCCCGGACCAACTATAGTTCAAGACTAACTATCCTAACCAATATAAATGCGAATGTGAGCTGGCTTGTTTGTTACGCTTTCACGCCTCAACTTTTCAACCGATCATCGTGAAATTTTGTACACACGTTATCAGAGGTACAGAAAACTATATAGGGTACATTTTATCCAGAAAAAAATACTAATTCCGAGGGATAGATTTTTTGTTACGTATAGATAGAATATAGGCATAGAAAAATCGGCCGGCATATCAACTCGGCCTCCCGACAAATAAAAGCGTAAATAAAACTAAAAACCAGAAGAGATAGATTGGAACGACTAATATAATCGAATTAATTTAAAAAAAAAAAAATCATGCAGAATAGCGCCGTAGCGACGTCGATACGGTTTTCTTTTCATCTCGACAAAGAAGCACAGTGCTAACTATAATCCTGCTCAAAGTGTGTGTTTAATCTAGATAATTAACATCTTTACTTTTATCCTGATAATTCTGGTTAGGACTTAAGAAGAAAATTATAAAATTATTATATTCTCGATGGTCTTTACACGTATTCGTAGGACATCACGCGAGCGAAGCCGCAGGTAAAAGCTCTTATTATCTACAGTAGGACCAAAGGTCCTATGTGCTTCCCGGGGATGGATGTCTTGTCCTTGCCAAGTTTCATGTAAATCGGTTAAGCAATTTACGCGTGAAAGCGTAACAAATAGACGGCGTTACTTTCGTATTTATGGAAATTTTCGTATCGATTTTCTTAGACCAGTGGGCAACATAGCCCATGCTCACCTGGTCGAGTTGGTCGATGGAGGTGTGGCTGGTGTTGGTCGGGCTCTTGACCGTGTCCAGCACTGAAGAATCGCTGTCGTGGTCCGACTGCTGTTGCGGCGTCTCGGGACTGTCCGGGATTTCGTTTCCAGCTGGAAGGACACATCACATCAAGTTATTTAAGAACCTCAATACCATTTATGGAAGACCTGTTGAATGATTCCCAGCACACCGACGTGGATGCGTATTTTTTTTCTTGTTTAAAGAGTAATAAACGATCGTGCAGGCCACAGGATGTAAAGTGGTCACTGCAGCCCATGGAAAGGCACATCTAACTTCAAACAGGGCTGAAGTCATATCTGAGGTCGTTTGTATGTAGATGCGTTATTATGACGGTCGCCTCGCTATGAGTGTAGTGGAAATGTAGGTGTGTGATTAATAGGTGGTAGAACTATAGTTCGTCCGGGGAGGTAACATCGCCGCCCTCACAATCCACCGTGAAGCAATTCTTGCGTTTCGGTTGGAGAGGTGTGGCTGACGGGTACACTTACAGAGTGGCGACCATCTTAGTCCTAAGGAGTAGTGACGACCTCAGATAGGACTACAGTTCTGTTTGAGGTTAGACATGGGTGTACGTGGGCTGCAGTAACCATTTAACATCAAATGACATGCGCGCTCGTTTGCTACTCTTCTAACATAAAAAACCCAAGTGTGAGCTGGACTCGCGCATCACTGTTCCGTACAGACTTGATACGTATAAATAGTTCGTGGAATCGTGTCTCGAAGACTTTTCCTGCATTTGTTTTTTTTTCGAGTAGGTTTTTAAGCGCTCCCCAAAAACCAGTCCCACAAATGCTGAACTTCAATATTATATATATATAGTGTCTTTATAGATTAAATAATGGTCAGTGTGGTGGTGATATATATAGTGGTGGTAGACACATCATCTACAAATTTACGGTTTTCGGATGTTTCCCTTTACGTGTCCTATAAGATGGCTTCTTACCACATTTCAAGGTTTTAATTCCCCCGCGAGTGTCCAACGGTATGCGACATAAACGGTAGTATCGTTTGATTGCGTCAGCTTAGAAGCTTGATTTTTTTCACAGCTCCAAAGTATTGCGGAACTGAGTATTTGACATTAATTTCAACATGGCACCTCCAACCTGAGAAAAAGGGTCTCGACAGACAGACAGGCGTACAACAAAGTGATCCTATGAGGGTACCTTTTTCCTTTTGAGGTACGGAAGTATAAAAAAAAATACAAATGGCCCACCATGCGGATGTATGTTCCGGCGTTGCGCTCGGGGGGAGGGAGGGTGGAGGGCGGGCGCCCTCCCCGCACCGGGCGCGCGGCACACCGCCGACTGCACCACCTCGCACACGCGCCTGAATCTGCGGATGTTG
Source organism: Phareas burnsi (assembly GCA_018249415.1). NCBI lineage: Eukaryota > Metazoa > Arthropoda > Insecta > Lepidoptera > Hesperiidae > Phareas > Phareas burnsi. Next base: position 18,751 of record DWKL01000054.1, on the reverse strand, counting down.
CCTGCGGACACCACGAAATAATCTGATTAAACAAATTTATTTTCTAGAGAAATATATACATTTCACTTAATGAGATATTTTATAATGTAAGCTAGGCTTGTATAATGTAATGTGCGTCACATTGAACCAAATTCAATATATTTGAGTAGGAGATAAAATATTTCTTATCATCGAATAACGACACAAAGCCGGACTTAGTATTTGTTCTTTATCTGTTGTTTTAATTACAATAGTAATAATGTTTTATTCAAGTAAATTAACTAACAAGGTAATGAATTAACAAGGCTTTCCCTTATATTACATTAATCTATACTTACAAAGGTTTCTACTCTACTTAGCTTTCTACACTCACAGCCCTACACTTGACCTCCCTGCGCGCCTCCCTCCATGAGCGCCATGAACACGTACAAAGACTCGTACATAAACGCCCAGGCCCACGAAAGAAATCTAAATTCATTTAGATGACTGCCCGGATAGTGATCGAATCCGGAACCCTTTGCGTGTCAGATTGGTGCAGTGATTACTGCGCCACGCGGGTCATCAAAGTCATAAGTGATAATATCGTGTCAGAAATCAAAATGTACATCCAACTTACCCGATATTAACGTGAACGTAATGGCGTAAAGGTATTCCTTGCCGTTCTCGCCCGGTGCTTTTGTGATCGTTGAAATATCCACCTGGAAAATTATAAACATAGACAGTGATAATGATAATGAGACAATGACTATTTCATATATATATATGCTCACACGTACACGCAAGCATGCACGCACGCACGCACGTACGCACGCTCGCACGCACGCACGCACGCACATGCACACACACACACGCACACGCACGCACGAACACACATTACATATATTGCGTTTCAAGAATAGCAAACTAACGTGTATGCCACCTGATGTCCAGCGGTCACTGCAACCCATGAACACCGCATCTAACCAACCGAAACACAAGAAGCTTCATGACATTGTGAGCGCGGCGGTGGTAGCTCCCCAGACGAACTGTCCCACAACCTATTAGATGTCATTACACCTATTAACTCGTTTTTAATAAATAAATAAATAGTAATACATCAGCCCCACGGCGCCCTCCAGACCACAACGCAGTATCCTACACCGCTGTTATGTAACATCAGTCTCACCTGAAATCTGACATGCCTTTGGAACATGGCGGGCGCGTTGGTGCCTCTCTTGTACTCCACTCTGAATGACATAGGACTTAGCACGCTGTGAGATAACTCTGCTATCTGGAATAAAAAACGGGAACATTTTGGCAAAACTTACAGCAGGTAACACCACATTGTTTAGTGGTAACTAACAATAATAATAAAACAAACAAACGCTTTCTACACTCATAGCCACATATTAGGCTACCCTGTATTGTGATTGCCGTGGACACATTAAAGACGAATACATAAACACCCAAACCCAGAACAGAAATCTAAACTTATAATTTAGATGTCTGCCGGGCTGGGAATCGAACCTGAATTCATCTGCTTGTTAGACCGGTAGTGGAACCGCTGTCCCACGCGGGTCGTCTTAACCATGTTTGAAAACATCTTCCCAACCAATCTACATTGGAACAGCGTGATGGTATCAAGACGCACCCTGGTTGTCAAGCGACTTATGCCCAGCAGTGGGACAGAATTTTTTCAGCAAAGTAGCAAACCACCATACAGGCCACCCGATGTTAAGCGGTTACTGCAGCGGACAGACACCATCAACTAACCTCAAATAAAACTAAAGTTCTATCCTAGATCGTAAATTGATACGTCACTACTCTTGAGGACCAAGACAGTCGCTTCGCTGTGTCGCCAGTGTCCTGGACAAACACCTCGCCAACTGACATACTGTTGCTTCTCGATGGATTGAGGATAGCGGTGGTACTTTCCCGGACTGACTATAGTTCTACCATCTGCATTTGCAGTCCAGTAATAAAATCATCAATATACTCACACTAAGGAACGCGTGTATGAGGTCAGCCTTGACTGTGGCCAGCGGTTTCCCTTTAACGAGAGCTGTGAAGGTCTCCTCCTTATCCGCCGACAGGAGTAATGAGCCGAACCAGGACCGTTTCGTCAATTCCGGGGAAGACTCCGGGGTCAGGTGCACCTCTTCTGATGATGCTGGGGATGCAAATGAGTACCGGTAATGGATCACTAGATTATAAAAAAAAAACTTGTGACAAGACCAGCAAACGAGCGTGCAAGCCGCCTGATGGTAAGTGGTCATTGCAGTCCATGGACACCTACATTTAACCTCAACCAGAGCCGAGGCCTTGTCTGAGGTCGCATGTAAATGCGACACGACTCCTGAGGACGGAAAATGGAAATGGTCGCCTCGCTGTAAGTGTGTCCGGCAACCGCACCTCTCTAACCGAAACACAAAAACTGCTTCATGGAGGATTATGAGAACGGCGGTAGAACCTCCCCGGACGAATTATAGTTCTATCACTTGGCTGCAACCCTTTTTTATGTCCCACTGCTGGGCACGTGTCTCTCGCCACTCGAGGGAGGCCTAGAGCATATTCCACCAAGCTGCTCCACCCACTTACATAAAGGGACTTCAAAACATATTCTATCTATCTATGAGCATTTAGAAGTCCACTGTTGGACATAGGTCTCCCCTAGATGTCGCCATTCCGATATAAAACATATGTGGATAATGTAGTCACCTTGCATTTTCCTGCGATGGAACCGTGGCGAGCCGAGGAAGGAGTTCTTGATTGTGGCTAGTCGGGCGCGCCAGGGTGCCGCAGGACCAGACCCTGAACTGCCAGCCGGAACTCCTGGGAACGAAGACGTGGATCTCAGGAGACAAAGCCAAAAACATTTGTAACAAATCTGTGTGATACCACACCTGTCTGACATCTGGAGAGCCCGGTTAATTGTGACAGATAGACATCTAAGGGATGTTTCTAAATTTCTGTCTTGTGTTTCAGATGTGTAGCCCATTGACATCCGCATCTAACCTCAAACAGGACTGAAGTGCTGCCGGAGGGGTCTCATAGATGCGTCACTACTCCTGAAGACAAAAATAGTCACCACCCTGTAAGTCCGCCCGGCAACCACGCCTCTCCAACCGAAACACAAGAGGTGCTTCACGGCGGATTGTGAGCGCGGCGACGGCACCGCAGTCGAACTATAGTTCTACCACCTATCGAATGTTGTAAATACCTAGCAATTTATTGAAAACTTAAATTATTAAATCGATTTGTGATTTATAGAGTTAAAATTTAATTAAAATTATTCCTCACCCGTAATAGTCTGCAGATTGGGAAATAACGACGGTTGCGCCGGCGACTGCGTGGACGAGGGCGGGCCGGGCAGGGAAGACCTCTCGCGAACTGAAATCATATAAAAAAATATATTAATTTATTATTTTTTTTTATATGAGAAGAGTATTAAACGAGCGTGCAGACCAACTGGTGTTAGAAGTGCAGCCCATGGACACACACACTTTTTTTTATGTTTGATCAGTAATAAACGGTGGTATAGACCACCTGATGTCAAGAGAATGGGCTGCAGTGCCACTTAACACTCGGTGAACTGCTTGCTCGTTTGCTACTCTTCAAGTATATAGAAAAAAAATATGATCATGGTCCGCAGTGACTACTTAGCATCAAGTGTACTTCATGCTCGTTTAGACTTTATCGTAAGTACGGGCATCTTGGATTAGGACTCTATTAGATTTCTACATCTAACGTTGCTACTGTGTAATATCTTACCCCGATGTGACTGCGACGGACTGTGAGGCCTCACGGCCACTGAAGATCCGATCAAAGGCGACTCGTTTATAATTATGACCGCCTCGCCTGGTTCTCCAGCTGTGGACAAGGTTATTTTCGTAACAATTAATTATTAAACAGGTGGTAGAACGTTCGTCTTGGAAGATACCACAATTCTTGTTTCGAATGAGAGTGGGGTTGTCAGGCACGCTTGCAGGGAAGCGACCGTCTCAGTCCTCAAGAATCGCATCTATATACCCCAGATAGGATTTCAGTCCTGTTTGAGGTTAGATGTGGATGTCCATGGGCCGCAGTGACCATAAAATCAGGTGGCCTGCACGCTCGTTTGCTCTCTCACATTAAAAAAAGTACTAGAAATTATTACAAGCAGCCTGTTGTTATATTTTCAGCCTCTTACGTTAGGTGTCCGAGGTAATTTATCAATTATGTATGTATTAAAAATTAATTATCGCTTAGATTAACAGTGAAAGAAAACATCACGAGGATGTGTAGGTTACATCTGACAGTTCTATCTGAATTTCTCGACAGTACGTGCAGTCTACCAATCCATTTGGCAGCGCGGACTATGACCTTCATTCTGAGAAGGGACCCACACCCAACAGTGGGACAGTAACGTGTTGATGATGTTACTTACTTATATTGAGACTAATCGTGGGGCCAGTAGAGTTGGCCCTCTGGTGGTGGTGCTCACGAACAGACGGCGACGCTAAAAATTAACATTAATATATAAATTAATAACTCTTTCTACACTCCTAGTAAATATTTAATAGGTGGTAGAACTATATTTTGTTCAGGGGAGTACCACCGCCGCCTTCATAATCCACTGTGAAACAGTCTGTGTTTCGGTTAGAGAGGTGCGGTTGCCGCGCACACTTACAGCGAGGCGACCATCTCAGTCCTCAGGATTAGTGACCCATCTACGTACATCCTTAGATAGGACTTTAGTTCTATTTGAAGTTAAATTTGGGTGTCCATGGGATGTACTGACCACTTAACATCAGGTGGCTGGCATGCTCATATACTACTCTTCTCATATAAAAAAAAGAAAGGCACTAGAATCCTCTGTGCCCTGGATCCACACGTACAAAGACGTACACCAACACCAACACCTAGGCCTAGAAAATTAATCCAAATTCGTCATTTAGACATCTGCTTGACCAGGATTCGAACCTAACACCCCTTGCGTATTGAATCGGTATGTCGTAAAATTTAAGTGTTTGTATGTGATATCTTCAAGTGGCCCCCGGCTTGCGTAGATCGTAATCGATTTACATTGTTAAGCAACGTCGAGCGCTGGGTGATGATCGCTTCAATCCACGCGCTTTTATTGATTGGATAGCAGTCATTAAAAGTTGTTGGAGGGTGCGTGGGCAGCTTAAAAACATCCGACCCGGGTTGGTCACTGACCTCTTTGCCAATCCGCATTACAGCAAAGTGGTGACGTATACTCCAGATCTTTTCCAGTTGTGAAAACAGATCCGTGTCCAGCAGTGGGACATAAATTGGATAGCAGCCATATACCATATGACTATTGGTTGCAGATGATTGCGAAGTATTTCAATTTAAGTTCTTACTTTATATTAAATTATCTTAGAACATACCCAATGGCGATCCGGGCGTGGCTGGAGTTCCACCCAGTGAGGACACTCGATGCGGGGTATGTCCTGGAACAAAATATATAATAAACGATATTAAATATATTTTTGTACCAGACTCGCTCGGGACGTTATTTCCGCGTAAAAGACCCAATTTAATTGATCTCCCGAGTATATGATGGTCCACACTTCGGAGAGGTCAAGCTGTAACTCGGGTCCACTTACCGATTCTTGTTCAAACTTAAGGCAACATTTCATTTTGACTGTATGCTTTTAAAATATAAAGTGCTCATTTAAATCGAATACTAATGAAAATCAGAAACCCAAAAACGGAGATACAGCTTCACCTCTTTAAAGTATTCAGTCCCATACATAACGGAGGACTCGAGGAAAATTTGTGCCTAATTTAAGTATATTTTGTGTAAGTTCCCTTATTATTAAATTTATACGATTGGTCAATTTACGATCACAGACGACACTAATCATTAGAAATACCTCTTTAAAAAAATTATCCCAGTTTCCCGTATTGAAACTATGTGTCAACATTGTTTCTCAACATATGTGCCAACACTTGGCCACCGTGGAGGACGATGGCTTAGCGATTAATTCCGAGACCACATCCAAAAGAGGGACAGTAATGGCTTGATGTAACACAGTATTGTATTCTTTTTAGCAGTAGATTTTTTTTATTGGTATTTTAGGCAGTAATAATGAAAAAACTCTCCATATAAATTATGCTGTCATTATTAATTGACAGGATTGTGCAACAAACATTTTATTTCATGGTAAAGATTGTACAATAAATAGTTTCATTTTATATCATGGTATAATTTTTAGTACTTTACATTTTTTATTCTTTTAAGTGGTAAAATTTCCTTACATGATCAGGTGGTATAATTTTATTTGGTATTATTTTTTAGATGTAATTTTTTTTGATGTTATATTTTTTTAGCTGGCATATCTTTGTATTAGGATTTATGTCAACAATAAAAGTACATTTTAATGAAAAAAAAAACTCGAAACTACTTTATATTAAGCACGTAAGACTATTTTAATACCAAGTAATTGAGAGCACTTCAATATTAAGTAGGCACTTTAGTGTTACAATACAAAATTTATTGTACACAACAAGACAAAACTTAACATTTAATAGATGATATGTTACATAAAAACAGTAGTGGTCAAAGATGGTGTTATTGCTAGGGAAGCGATATCTTCCAGACAAGCTTTGGGTAGAAAACATGGTAGAAGACGAGAAAAGAAGATAAGGGTAGGGGTGTACATAGTAACATAGGTATAAATATTTACATATAATTTGTGTTAACAACAGATATTATTGGCTGACATTTGTATTTGTTTAAGTATCCTCGGCGGTAGGAAGATACTTAAAGAAATATTAAGGTTGGTTGCCGGTAATTATGAATAAGCCCACGTTCGGTATGGTGACAACTATCTACTTAATTAGTATAACAGGAGTAATCCGTGGCAGTTCGAAAGAATTTTATAGTCTCGCTAGAAATTCGACCAACGTACACTTGAAGCTAACATTTGATAGACGGTAGAAGTATAGTTCGTCTGGGGATGTAACTACCGCCGCCCTCATATTCTGCCGTGAAGTAATTTTTGCATTTCAATTGGATAGGTGCGGTGGCTGGGCACAGTTACAACGAAGTGATCATCTCAGTCCTCAGGAGTACTGACGCATCTATGTACTATCTCAGACAGAACTTCAGTTTTGTTTGAGGTTAAATGTAGGTATCCATGGGTTGCAGTGACCGCTTAATATTAGTTGGCCAGCACATTCGTTTGCTACTCTTTAAACATAAAAATATATATATACGTTAACAATAGCATACCAAGTGTAAATATATTTTAATTTTATTTAATGTTTTTAATATTGTTAATATCTTGAAAAAAGGAATACGGGATGCCCTCCCGTCTAGGTGGACTGATGACCTGAAGAGGACGGCGGGCAACCGCCGGATGCAGGAGGTGCCGGTGTGACTGGCGCCAATTATGGAAGGCATATATCCAACAGTGGACTTGCAAAGGCTGATGATGATGTTGTTAATATATATATTTTTTATTAGTGTAATTAGAAATAGCGCGCTAATTAAATAAATAAATAATGTTCTTAAATTCAAAGTACTGTTAACATTAATAATGTAGTCTACTCACCGGGTGGACTGGCCGACAGTTGCGGGGAGGCGCGGCCATCGCTGCGGCGGCCCGACGCCGACCTGCTACGGGCAAACCTGAGTCAATGCTCGGTATTAATTGTGCTAGACTGGTTCCTTGAGGGGGATTGGGGATAGGCAGGTTAGGCGAAAGAGGGTTAAGGCAGTTTGATAGGTGGTAGAACTATAGTATTTGCTTCGGTTGGAGAGTTGCACTTACAGGCCACCTACTGTTAAGTGGTCACTGCATCCCATGGAGACACACATCTAACCTCAAACAGGATTGAAGCCGTATATTAAGATGCGTCACTACTATGTACTAAGATAATCGCCTCGCTGTTAGTGTGCCAACACCCGCACCTCTCCAACCGAAACACAAGAACAGCCCAGCGGCGGACTGCGACAGCGGCGGTGGTACCTCCCCGGACGAAGTATCGTTCTACCAACTATTAAAAGAAATATTCCATAAACAGACTTTTTTTTATATCTTAAACTTGCGATAAGGCAGACGGTCTAGTCGATGGAAAGTGGTCACCGTCGCCTATGGACATTTGCAGCACCAGAATCGCCAATGCATCGCCGGCTTTGAAGGAGAGCTTTTTTAGCACGTTTTTGAAGAGCGCCCTATCTATCCATACATATATATGTCATATGAACTACTTTAGAATAATAATTTCATAACACGTGACGCAAAGATCATCACACCAGTCTGACTAAGGGTCCCGAGTTCGATATCCGGCCAGAACCAAACCGATTTCTGTTCTGGGTCTAAGTGTTAGTGTGTTGTCTTTGCATGTCCATGGCAACCAAGTGTAGAAAACATTATTATTATTAAAATCGTACCTGAACTGTGATCTCCTAGGTGTGATCGGCGACCCCTCACTGATTTGACCAAAGTGTGCCGATTGACCATTCACCTGCAATGGAATTAACATTGAATTAAATGCACTAGTTGTTGAGAGAATGAGGTATTTATGGTATACATAATATAAGGAAGCGAGAATGTTTTTTACTTCGTTTTTCTGTTACTAGAGGCACCACTGTCGCATGGCAAAGGCCTTGTGAGCGGTTTGAAGACATCAATATCCCCTCTCCCTCCTGACAATCGTCCGACCTCCATTTCAACGTTCCGTTACGTACGGCGTAATATACTGCCAATGAGTCATAACTTCGTCAATAAATTATTACTGATATACGCGTGTATTCTAGAAGACAAAGGGGGAAGGATATTAATTCGCACGACGCCATTTATCGCCAATGTATTGTAACCTTATCTGAGTCAAGTAATAATACCCCCAGACCTCCCACTCCTGACAGTCTTTCGTCCACTACTCCAACGCTCCGCCAGGTACAGCGCCATCTACCGCCATAAACTCAATAAATTCAATGAAATGTACGGTTACAATTGACTAACGGTCCGCATGACGCAGTGGTCACTATACGAGTCTAACACGCAGAGCGTTGCGGTTTCGATTCCCGGCAAGACAGACGTGGAAATGGCAAATTTAAATTTCCGTTCTGGGTCTGGGTGTTTCTATCCAAGTATTTTTATGTGTCCTAGTACTCTATATAGCTATGAGTACAAAAAAGCCTGTTTTAATTAATCTCACCCGGCAAGTGTCGAGCCGTTTCCGCGGCGGGTCCGCGGGAGTCGCGGGCGCGGGCGGCCGCGGCTCGTCGTCCCTCGCGGGCCGCCGTCTCTTCCGCTCCAATAACAGGAAATATATCACCTTCTCCGTGTTGTGGCTGGAATGGGCGACACGCGTTACATTATTACTGCTTATCTTCTAGCCGCTATTGCCAAAACCGGTCCACTCGCCGACAAAGCAAATGGATATACCGACAAATCACAGTCAGTCCGAAGTCACAAGCTATGTTTTTTTTATGGTTGAACAGTAGAAAGTGAGCGTGCATGCCATATGATAAGCAGCACTGGTCACTGCAGTTTCTGTCAGTGAAGTTCTGAAGTTCTGTCTGAGGTCCTACGTAATTGCGTTACTACTCCTCAGGATAAAGACGGTCGTCTCGCTATAAGTGTACCCAACAACCGCACCTCTCACACACACATAAGAACAATTTTATGGCGGATTATGAGAGTGACGGTGGTACTATCCTGGACGAACGATTCTAGTATCTGTTTAAACTAGACGATGGTAGAACTTTTTAGTGTTCATCAGTGGTCATCACCATATCACTCATGCCTTATAACAGCTGTGTTATGGTATAAAGGGTGTGGTTAAGCAGATTGATTCTTTCATAGTGTTCCATTTTAGTTCCTGAGGGTAGCAATGCTGGTGATATAATTAAGGTGCTAGACTTAACATTAAGCATCCTTCTTGCTAGTCTTATTACATAAAAAAAAAACCTTTAAAATAATCGAACAGACTAAAAAAGTATACACACTGTGGACTAAGCAGTTCCTGGATGAGTTTATCTCTCTGCTTAAAGCACCCCAAACTGCAGATAGCCTGCAGGACATCCGGATCTATGGCCTCCGCTGACGGCAAGACCCTGGTCTGGACTACTTCCATCATAGGCAGCTCCTGCTCCAGCTCCCCACGACCGCCCGCGGTCACCCAGGGGTGTCGGGTGATCTCCGCTAGCTGGAAATGTATGTGGTTTACATAAGTGTACGTGGATATGAGATGTTTTTTATGATATTGATGAAGTATTCACTGCAGCCCATGGACACTAACATCTAACCTCAAACAGGACTAAAGCGCTATCTCAGGTCTCAGGTCATACATAGATGTGTCGTCTAACTGAAACAAACATATTGCTTCACGGCGGAATATGAGGACAGCAATGGTACCTCCTCTGTCGAAGTATAGTTCTACTACCTGTCCAAGGATATCATCAACATCATCAACCCATTAATGATTCATTGCTGGGCATGAATCTTCTCTACAAAAGAGAAAGGTTAGGCCATAGACCAGTCAGCTTGCCAAGTGAGCATTGGGGACACCTAGCATGAGAGACTGGAATCTTAACTGCTGGGCTATCACTACTATATATTAAGAGAATTTTTTGGATTCCAGTTATAGAATATCTTCTGTCACACTGCTTACCACAATGCTTTCACACGGAAGTTCATATTTGACCGCACTGGTGAGTCTACCACACATTGGTAGACTTCACAAACCTTTGAAAACTTTATACCAAACTCCAAGCATGTAGTTTCCCCACAATATTGTTCTTCACCCCTAAAATGATTACTTCCCAATACATAACTTGGGATCAGAGGTGTGAGTGGTATTTGAACCACAAAAAAGTTTTCTTGATAGGCATTTGCTGTATTTAACAGGCATTTTTAGGCATAAGATGTCCAGCCGGCATTGATTTGATAATGGCGCTTTCTGATGTTAAATGATCACTGTAGCAAATAGCCGCCCACATGACAACAACATCTTCATCATTTATGTCTTTCTGGCCAGGAATCATACCCTCTGTGTAAACATGTATAGTTACCGCTTTTCCTCGCGGGTCATTGATTACACAGGTCTTTGTCACTTATTCTAAGCGTGATTTACATCACAGATATATATAAATGTATATAATACAGACAATAATATCTTACGGTCATTCTCTTCTCAGGATTAACCTCAATCATCCCTCGGAGAAGCTGTTGGCAGTCTGGCGGCACAAAATGTGGCACATGGAACACTCCTCTCTTCACCTAGAAATAAATAAGCATGGTCAATGTATCTCCACACATCTATTTCTGCCTCATAACATAGATGTGCTGCGTTAGAGTTTAAAAGGCCACAACCTTTAAACTGAACTAAAGGAAATAAATACACAAGGCATTTCAACTTAGACCTCTGTGGCAGGATACAACTGCTGCCAACCTCAGCGAGAGCTTTAATATGCTTAAATTTTAATGCTGTTAACACATTGGCTGCAGCAAATACACCTATTGTGTTTTACTGAGCACACCACCCATGCGGCTTGCACGCATAGTGTGTCCCGCCATACTGAAACACGCCTGTTGAGTTGCGCGCCGCACCGATGGATTGTTTCGATAATTAACTGCCACAGTCAACATTTTAAATAATAAAACAACTTTTCAAGTTATAGCCAAAAAAAAGGTAATTTTTAAACACCAATAGACACCATATGCAAGCATACCAAAAATAGATCTATTATTAGAATTCATTTTTGATACCCGAAGCCCATTTTCAAATAAAGAAACTTTTAATTTCTATTTTACTGATTATGAGAAACCTCTAAATGTCGAAATCAGCTACTTGATGATTAACATTGTAGCTAGGGACGACAGTAATCCTAATAAGGGTGGATTATAGATGTCTATGGATGGCAGTGACCACTGCCGTCAGGAGACTGTGCTCATCGGTACTACAGTATTTGCCCAAAATTCTCTTATGAAATTGATAATCTTTAGTACTTCTCAAGATAAGCCCATAGACAGTAGACAAGACAAAAAATTAGAAAATACATTTTTTGGTTTTGGTGATATTCAATTACAACTTGGGCATATTCATTAAAATAAACAGTTATTTGTATATTATTCACAGATAGGTATTTTTTATTATTATTTAGATATATACCCGGGATTCGTACTCGGATCTCAAGCCACTCGAGTGGAAGGCCAACATTTATACTATTAAACTTTACGTTTACTTAAGTATCCTGTTTATTGCAGCAGTTTACTGTTGAAAGAGCATGCATGAAAACTTAATTTCAACTTTAATGTGCTTCAACTAAAGTTGTTTACCTTGCCGAAAAGATTACCTACCTTTTCGAGTAATTGTCGCAAATTATCATCGTCAAAAGGCAGCGCGCCAACGAGTAAAGCGTATAAAATGACGCCACAGGACCATACATCTGCGCGCCGCCCATCATATTTTTCTCCCTGAAAATGAACATTTCAATAATTTCACAAATGAAAACTAATAAACAAAACATTACATTAGCTAATGTTGTAAAAAATTCTTGACATTGACATTGCAATGACAATATAAAAGCCATTTTACGAAATAATAATCATTAAAAACTCATTGAAACCGGTGTAAAATTATTATTATTATATTATAGAAAATGTTTGTGCATAGTTCATTACTACAATTTGTGTTATAAATATTAAAATTATTTAAAGTATATTGTTTTTTTTTGTTATATCAAATGAATTTACTTTATATTAATTAAAGCTATCGATCAATGATAAACGGAACGAATTATGTAAAGTTGCAAGTATTGTAATATTTCCCTAAAATTAGTGAACATTTACTCCGCATGTACTGTTCCGTCATACGATATGTATGATTCTTAAAATTTAAAATTGGATGTAATACTGTAATTTTTTATTTAAATTTTAATATTATTTTTATTGTTGACAAATATAACTTATTTATTTGTCCATTATATATAAACAAACACCAATAAGAAAATATGATAATTAGTATAATGCAAGGTTTTGTCATTGTTTCAGAGATAAATTACATCTTAGATAAACAAAATCAGGCAACCGTACCGTTACAACTTACCGTTTTTGTTGCAGTTTTAAATTGTCCTATCTAAATGTATATATATTTCATAAACATATTTAATAAAAAATAGAGTAATAACCAGATAATTTATTTTCTCCTGATTCTCTTATTTTAAACTGAAAGCTAATATAACCAATTTTGTTTACCAATTATTTGTATATCCTCTTACTAACTTGTTGATGAACCAGTTGCATGTTTATCTTTGTAGCTTTTTAAATTTAGTTTACTATTAATTTGTAATCTGAAGAAAAACTGAACATAAAAAGTAGACTACCAGATTTTTAAAGTTTTGGAAATCCGCCCATTTTTAGTAATTACCTATCTATGATAAAACGTAATAAAATAGTAAAATAACAAACCATATAGTGGCAATTCTTATTTAAAGTTCAATGTCAGGCCCGAGTTCTCACTAATTATTATGAAATCAATTTAAAAAGTCGTTCAATTGTCAGACTTTGTCCTGATACATGTGATAGTAATATACAAGTTGCTTCAGTAAGAGTGAGACAGTGTATATCGGTGCACCCCCCTTATGTGTATTTAATTTGTTTGTATAATTCTTTATGACACGAACGACCGTTGCTTTGATTTATTTAACCGTTGAAAACAATTCGTGTGAAAAGTTGTTTTAAAGTGAATTTGTGAGAAACGTTTGTAATATGAAGTCCGCGAAATCTAAACAGAGATTAAACGAGATGCGTACGCCGGCGAGGAGTAAGCAAAACTTGCTTACTGGCGAGAAAGATCCCGTACATGTATATTGCCGTTTGCGACCAATGCAGAGGGATTTTGATTCAGCCTGCGTGAAAATAATATCGCCTACAACGATATTAATGACTCCTCCAGCTACGGCGATCAGCTATAGGAACGAGAGCGCGAAAACCATGAAGTACACATTCAAAGAGGTATTCCCGCCTGAAGCGAATCAACAGGAAGTCTTCGACAAAGTCGCTTTGCCGCTTGTAGAAGGACTGATTAAAGGTAAAAACGGCCTATTATTTACTTACGGAGTCACTGGTAGTGGGAAAACATTTACGATGACCGGTGAACAGCAAAACTGCGGCATACTCCCGCGTTCTTTGAACGTAATTTTTAAAACTATAAACGATGTTCAAGCACACAAGTACGTGTTTAAACCGGACAGAATGAACATGTTCGACGTTCAAACTGAGGCAGAAGCAATGTTGGAACGCCAACAAGAACTCCACAAATTCAAAACTGGGAAGAAAAATAATTCCAATCCTGATTTAGCTATGTCTGACTCCGATTTGACTAAAATTGATGGTATCAATGAAGATAATCAGTATGCTGTTTTTGTGACGTATGTTGAAATATACAATAACAGTGTTTTTGATTTACTCGAAGATGGACCACCGCTCAGCAAGAACTTGCCAGTAAAAATCATAAGAGAAGATGCTGCACATAACATGTACGTTCATGGCGTTACTGAGATAGAAATTAAGTCTGCCGAAGAAGCATTTGATGCTTTTTATTTAGGTTTGAAACGTAAACGAATGGCTCACACAACACTTAATGCTGAGTCGAGTAGAAGCCACTCTGTTTTTACCATAAGGCTGGTGCAGGCGCCAGTGGATGAAATGGGTGAGGCTGTGATACAGAATAAAAAGTTCCTATCCATCAGTCAACTTAGTCTTGTTGATTTAGCTGGCAGTGAACGGACCAACAGGACAAAAAATACAGGCCAGCGACTTCGAGAAGCTGGTAACATTAATAAATCACTAATGACTCTCCGAACTTGCATGGAAGCACTAAGAGAAAATCAGATTAATGGAACAAGCAATATGGTACCCTACAGAGAGTCAAAAATAACTCATCTGTTCAAAAATTTCTTCGAAGGTGAAGGGCAAGTGAGAATGATAGTCTGTGCGAACCCCAGGGCTGAGGACTATGATGAGACCCTTCAAGTTATGAGGTTTGCTGAAATGGCAGCAGAGGTTGAAGTAGCTAAACCTCAAATTACAGATGTTGCTGCAACAATAGGTCTTGTTTCTGGTAGACGTAAAGCCAACAGACTGTTCACTACAGCTAGAGACAACATAGTCCGACCAGAGGCTAAGGACTTGGAACTTGATCTGGGATTAGTCTACAGTCTTGGACCAGACTTCCCAAGCTTGGAGCTAAATAGCTCACAAGCTTCACATATTATTAAGGAGCTCATGGCGCATCTAGAAATGCGAATTAGTCGCCGAGAGACATTGAAACGAAGCAAAGCTATCAAAGATGAAAGGTTGAGGTCTGCTTTACTGGAACTAGAAAAAGATTCATTAGAAGTACGAAGCGAAAATGCGTCCCTACGTGGACAATTAGCTGCAGCAGAACGTAGGGTCAAGGCGCTGGAAGAGCGTCTCACTGCGACGGAAAACGCTTCCCTCACACATCAGAGGAAACTCGCAGAAATGACGGAATACACATCGGCGGTAAAACGCGAGTTGCAAGAGAAAGAGTTGCTTTTAAGCCAGAATAAGTTGGACAAAGAGAAACAAAAGAAGATTTTAGAACGACGGTATCATAACAAAATAGCAGCGGAACACGAGAAGGCGAAAGAAATCAATTCGGAGAAAGAGCGGCTGAGAAATGCGATAGAGGAAAAGGAGAATCGGTTAAGGATTATTGCAGAGGCTTTGGATAGAGGTGATAATAAGGACGTAATTTCTCGACAGACAGGCGACATGGGCGCTCAGACTAGTGTTAGAGATTTCACTCCAGGGTCGACGCCTAGAGCATTGCCAGCTCATCTGTTAACGCCTTTCAGTTCGGTGCCCCAGACCAGAGAGAGTAAGGACACCCCTGCATCATCACGCCGCGGAGTAGCTGTAGCGAATCCACGTCATCGCCGCTCTTTGTCTGCGGATGGACGTGGATGGGTTGAACACGCGCCGAATAAGTTAGTTCCGATGGGCACAGTCATGAAGCCATCGATGACTAATAGCAAATTCGTTAACAAACTAACAAATGTTAAAGACATCGCCAATACAAAGACTTCAAAATACTGCCTGATCTCCCAAGAACAGGACACTGATGGGGAGTTAGAAACAAAGCTATACAAAGGGGATGTAGTGCCCACTTGCGGTGGAGGTGCTCAGGTTATCTTCAATGATGTGGAAATGTTGAAACAGTTTTCGCCTACAAGGGAATCCAATTCCCAATCTCATCGAAGATCAGGGTCGACTTGTGCCAGGCATTCGGGGAAGCGACGAGACACTGGCTGTTCTCCGCCTCAAACTCCATCAAATACAAGCAAAAAACAGAGAGTAGATGATGATTAAAACATCCACTGTTCAATTTTGGATTCAGTCAATAGTAAATGGTTTCCAATAGTTCTGTCAGTGAAGAACTTTTGCGAAAACCACATAAGTTATTCTATATCTTTAAGTTACCTTGTTTAGTCGCTGCTGCAGAGGATACAGATAAGACTTACACAATATGGACTCACTCACTCATTGGTAGATTTTTTATAATAAACTGTGAGAAACTTCTATTAGAAACTGTATAAAAATGTATAATTTTCGTGGTAATATTAGCTTAAAATCGAATGCAGGAGAAAGTTTATCTAACTTTTTGAGTATTAACACTAATTACTATTTTATCATAGTATCTACATATATAACACTTCGAAGCCTTAAACATATAAAAACGATTACAGACCCATATTTACTCAGTCTTGGATGTGTTGATAAAATTAAAGTGCCAGAATAAAACTGTTAGACCCTACTGTTATTTTTACATATCATATCACTAGATGTTGGTCATTTTCTATAAATTTAATATTTTATAAGACAATATTGAATATGCAATAAGATTATGATATTTTCTCTAATTGAACTTATATAATCATATAGAAGCAATTCCAAAAAGGATTGTTGTCAGGGATTTTGGTCCGAAAAGTTTTTGTTACATACACTGCAGTTTATTTTCATATTACCATTCAAATAAGGGCTCTCGAAATATAGATACAAATGTAATACGGATAAAATTAGTTCTTGGACAACAGAATACAACAGGACCATTATTTTTTGCATCTTATTGTATACATAAATGATCATCATTATCAACCCTATAATTTCCCACTGCAGGACATGGGTCTCATCTCAGAATAAGAAGGGTTAGGTTAGTGGCCAAGTGCAGATTGGTAGACTTCACATACCTTCGAGAACTTCACAAAGAACTCCCACATGTGTAGTTTTTTTTAAGATATTTTCCGTTAAAGTAACTCATAATTAACTTAGAAATTTGAGATGAACATTTGAGACATTTTAAACATTTGAGATTTCTGTAAAGTACTAAAAGGTGAACAGTCTACCAATGCGCACATGGCCATCGTGGTAGATTATGGCCTTCAATTTCAGAAATTGCCCAGCAGTGGGACAGTAGGGGTTGATGATTTATGATTTTTATATTAAATATTAGTTATATAACCTTAGATTAATAAACTGACCCAATAGATGCCTATAATATATCTACTTTTCTTTTCAATGATACTTGATGTTTGTATAAAATTTGATTAGGTTTGGACCCCCTATCTAGCTAATATTTTTTGTGGCACTTTACTGATGACATCTTACAAGACATGAACCTGTTACTCTGGGATAACATGGTATGGAGCAATTTTTAATTGTCTCAACTGTTTTACCTACAGGGCTCTGCACTGTGTTTTTTATAAGATTTTTCTCTTCGTACAATTTTGTCACCCTGGGTAATTGCCCGGCTTGCCCTCTCTTAGATCAGGCTCTGATTAGGTACATACTTATATTTAATTATGTCCACTAGTGAAAATTTGGTTTTGATTGCAGCTAATGTTATCTAGGTAAATTTTATCAATGTGGTAAACTTGTCTACTATTTCTCCATTCGTTAATTCAAGTTCTCTGTTCTTATTACTCCCATTGCTCAATTGTAAATCTAAGTTCCTTTATTTCACAAAATACTGTGTCGGTAAGTTTTTAATTTATTACAATATGTTTTTCTTCTATAGATTTGTTTAACTTTTTAGTCTTTATGATTTTTTACTTGTAATCCAAACTGAACTTAAGTTCCATTATCCAAATTTAACTGCTATCCTAGTACTGGTACTAAGTACTTAGAAAATTGATTTGAATCAATGTTATGTTTTTTGGTAATTTGTCAATATAAAACATTTAGAACCATCCAGTTATTTTCTGTTTGGTAAATTATAAGTTGTAGTAGAATTAATCTTGTTTAAATTCTTATGTAGATTTGTAAAAATAATCTCATATTTTAAGGACTCATGAGTTTATATATTGACATACTGTGTAAAGATAAAATATTTTCTTTATTCCTGTGAGCTGTGGTATTTAAATGTTTCATTTATCGGTTCACAAAAATTGTTCTTCAAATTAATATATTCAACAATAAAGTACTTAATTAGTATAGAAAGTATCGATAGCTTTAGTTGTTTTTGTATCTTAACCTAGCGATAGGGCTGATGGGCCACCTGATCTACCGTGCTTAAGCCATAATGTCGTTACATACCTAAACCACTTTACACTTTGTGGTCAAAACGAGGGTAATTTTAAAAAAAAGATCTACTTATTTATTTTTTTAAAATTACCCTTGTTTGTTTTTGGATTAAGAACGGCAGTGATGGAATGTAGTCACCGTCGCCTCCTTTGTAAAGTAGCAAACGAGCATGCAGGCCACCTAAAGTTAAGTGGTCACCGCAGCCCATGGACACCCACATCCAA
>DWKL01000053.1:0-27921 GCA_018249415.1 Phareas burnsi | reverse complement strand
AACACATGTTTGGTGCATTTTTTGGTTCACTTGTTGATGTTTTATATCAACCCATAACCATAAGTATCAGATGGCCTGCGTACTCATTGACTTTTCTTCTCACATAAAAAAATGACACTGCCGAATTAACATCTGTTGTATTGGTTACAAACCTCTATGTCCCAATGCTGGGCACAGGTCTCTCCCCACGACTGGAGCGACCAAGTTTTTTTTTTATTACAACTTTGTTTTACAAAGTTTTACAAAGGTATTATTTTGGCACAGAAAAAGGATGAACTGCCATCTGGCGATGCGTTGCCGCATTCGCCAGCAACTTCGAAGACGAGAGAAGTGGTCGAAGAATCTCCGACAAAGGTAAGAGTTGTTTGCATATATGATACCGAAAAACCCTCGATTAAAAAAAAATACATTATATTCTGAAATTAAGAATTTTATTATACTGATGATACGACGCATAAATCTTCATCATCCCGTTAATGTCCCACAACTGGGCATAAGGTCTTTTCTGAGAATGAAGAGGGTCATGCCATAGTCCATCACACTGGCCAGGTGCACATCGGTAGACCTCACACACCTTCAAGAACTTTATAGAGAACTCTGAAATGTGTAGATTTTCTCACGATATTTTCGTTCACTGTTAAAACATGTGACAATTAATTTCTAATCTTCACATCATTATATAAAAAAATCATAGGTTCCTGTGGAATTCGAACCACTGACCACCAGTGTGAAAGGCCAGAATCTTAACCACTAGGCTATCACTGCTTGCTCAATACGACGGATAAATGTAAAATCCATAATATTTTCAGACAAAAGAATCGGCCCTATTTTAATTTTTTTAATCTAAAATATGTTTATTTTGAACCACACTTTCATTAAATAAATAAGTCGAATACATTTTCAGATATTTATTTTTACAATATCTACTGGTTATTGTTGCTGAAAATAATAATACAGTTATGAGCGCATTAAAAGGTTTTGAGGTGTAAAAAAGTGAAACGCCGTACGCCTAATTGCTCCATAGATGTTGTATCCGAAACAATACCAACAACAGAGCGGTCGTTACACAACACAACGTGCGTGTCGTCCTGCTCTCTGTTGGCGTAGCGCTGGTGAAAACAGCAGATGCTTGGCCGCAGTCTTGTGTAGGTTTACATGCAACACATCGTATGCGTGCGAGCCGCACGGGTGGCACGCAAAGTAAACCACGACGTTAGTGTTTGCCGCAGTCAACGGTTTAAAAATAGGATCTGTGGTTATTCGATCCCGGAGGCATCATCGAAACATTTATGTCTTTCTTATAAGCTGCTATAAGTACTAAACTCTATTGTGTTTAAGTAAGTAAGTATAAGTGTAAGGCAAAATATACAAGTTTCAACAGTCTTTAAAGGTATGTACACCGACCTCAGATTTAGGTATACGGTAGACAAGCCACCTGATGGCAAATGGTCACCGTCGCCTATGAGTATTTGCGACACAAGAGGAGCCGTCAGAATCGCCGGCCAATAATGATTTTTTTCAACAACATGGAATATTTATTTACAGAAGGAGCTCAGTGAGGCAGAGTCACAGTCAACGGACGAGTCTCAGCTGGAGGACGGTTCCACGGAGCAGTCGTCTGTCGTGGAAGAGAAGACTGAGCTGGAACCCATTCCGGACCTCGCTGACGGTTTGCCGTTGGACCCTTCACCGTTTGCCTGACACTTGGAGTTTGATGACAATGCATTCGACCAATTCTGAGAGAATGTGTTCAGAGAACAATTCTAAAATGCTCTGAGATACGCAGGCTTTAAGCAACTACCAAGTTTAATATGACGGTAATAATAGGAAAAACATGGAGACAAGTGCAACAACACTCAGACCCAGAACATAAGAGCATTAAGTGAAAGAATACAATACCCTATGGTATAGCATTGGCAGCAGCAATACAAAAAGTGATAGCCTAGTGGTTCTACGTGGATATTCCGGACTCTCGCGCGGGGATTCCGGGGTTCGAATCCCACACACCTCTAATTTTGAAGTTATGTGCGTGTTTAAAATTAATATAACGGTGAAGAAATACATCTTGAAAAAACCTTTGAGACATCTTTATCTAGTTCTGGAAAGTGTGTGACAGACATCATGTATTGATAGGCACCAATCTGCACTGGGCCAGCGTGGCGGACTATGGCCTAACTCTATCTCATTCAGCAGTGGGATATTCGTGGATTGATGATGATCATACCATTATCAGTAGCCCTATAACTATTATCTGACGACTCGCATGGCGCAGCTGTTATCATACCGGTCTGACGCGCAGAGGGTTCTGGATTAGATTCCCGGAGAGATCTAAATGATGAATTTAGATTTCTGTTCTGGGTCTGGGTGTTCGTGCACTCGTCTTGTGTGTTCATGGCACCCACGACGCGGTATCTTAGTGTGGGGCTATGAGTGTAGAAAGGTTTGTTTTTCTTGTAGGCTACTGTCAATGCCCAAGAAATTGTGAGCAAAATGAAGATTATAAAAGCATATGAGATATTTCTGAAGAGCACAGAATTGTTTGAAGTGTAAAGACATTAATATGTAGTGGACGGTGCATTTAAACAGGTTAGTACTTTTGAAGGGAAATAGCTTAGCAAATTGAGTGATAAACGACCAAATGTGAGCGGAAGTGTGTGACTGAAAAATACTGTGTGTCTTTATTTAAGTGAATATCATAAATTAACATCTTCTAGTTGGTTTGTGTGTAAAAAATCAAATATATTCCGGATAATCGCATAATTCTTAGTCCATATCGGAGCAGCATGGTGGACTATGCTCCAGGCCTGCTACACCTGTGCCCAACAGTGTACATAAAAAAGAGTTGCAGCCATTTCGGATAACAATTTTTCATGATAAATCTGTTAAATGGCACACACCACGCAGTGGGGACAGTGCAACAGGTGTCTTTGCCGCAGTCAGTGGAAAATGTATGTACGTGTACAGACCAACATGCTCTCTAGTCAGAGTAATTATGATTGACCTGATATGTTAGAAATTATTGATAAGTAAATTTGAAAATTGTAACTTAACGCAAGAAACATCTTGAGTAAATAATTCATCTATAATAATGAATTGAAATCATTTGATTGATATGTGTCTATGCATAAAGCTTTTAAAATAGACGAATAGATAATCAATATCCACTCGATGATTTAAAGCCCAGAGTCATATTTTTAACATCGTTTTAGACTTAGAGGTATTTATCCAAACAGCTTCAATATATGTATTAATATTAGTTATTAGAAGACCTTACAATGTTTCTAAAGGACTTACGATACATGCTTTAAAAATATATATATAAAACATAACATTGTTACTCGAAATTTTATGTAATATGATTCAGAATTATGCATTTAGAATAATCTTAGCTATGTCTGTAGATGTACCATATTGTTCCTCTACCAACACTCCTTAGAATATAATTACCCCAAAGTATTAATAAGGTAATCTGTTTTCGTCTATCAATGTATATTTTTAACACCTTGACTGCGGCGCTAATATTCAAAACAATCCAGCCGTGCGGCGCGAGACGCAACAGGTGCGGTTCCCGTAGTTTTGGAGCGGACCCGAACGCCAGTGCGGCGGCACACGCCTGGCGTGTTATTTTGCCAGAGCGGAACAACTACGAGACAAAGTTCGTGTTGTCCCGCTCTAGCGTAGCGACGGCTATAACACGATAGGTGTCTTTGCCGCAGTCAACGGGTTAAGTACACTTAGCAAAAAGATAGAGCTCTTAATGCCTAGTATAAAGTAAAAATTTTACCATTCGTTCAATAACCTCTAAGGTATTTTCTTGAGCATATAATCTAGTATCTTCAGTGATGTTCCTAACAACATTTTGTTATTACTTTAAAATCCAGATATTCCATTTATCATCCACCCTGTGATTGTAAAGATCTTAACTGTTTGTTTGCAGTGATGAATAATAATGTACTGTAATATATGTTATTTGCAAATTAAAACTGAAGTTTTATTTCTCAAGACAAGAATTTAATAATTCTCTACATATTTGAAGAAAATTTTATTACGTAGGAGACGAGCAGTAGATTGTTCGTACTAAATCTACGGCACATTCCTATCTACACAATTTATAACCACCGCCACTGCCCTGCGCCTTCCGCTGTTCGTTCTTACGTGCAATACGTACTGCGACATCGCGCCGTTCCGTGATCGTCTTGATCAGAATGTACTTTTTAGATCGAAGCACACCGCAGCCGCTCACTAAACAGGGGTTGGCCCGACTATATTTACACATTGTATTGTAATATTTTAATTATTGTTATGATATTATGTGTTAATATATACAGTCACCGGGAAGTATTCATCTGACAAGGCCGGACAAAGAGGGAATCCTCAAGGTATGAGAGGCCTGGCAGGGTCGGACGTTCTACTTCCGATTCGAAAGTACTTTTTGATCGCTCGGCTCGCCGCTCACTCCGTGTTTCACACATTAATCTCTAACCGCACTGCACGTATTCCACGTGAAAGCTATGTCGGAATGATTAAAAATCGGAAGAAAGAGGCAGATAGCAACCCACTAAACGGTGAATATAGCTCCATTGCTTGTTTTCACATCATACCGAAATATTTTAATTAGTATTGTGATATCATGCGTAAATATTAACAAACACCGTGAGGTATTCATCTCTTATCGCCGTATTTATAAAGAAATAATTGCTTTATACTTGTTAAAATCATCGCTGTCACTTGATAATGTCGACATTGATTTGATTTGATCGATTCCTTCGATGAGGATTCTAGGTTTTGACAGCGCTAACTCGAAGCAATTACTGAACTATAAAAGCTCGAGCAAAGGAACTAAGACCTGAATAATCCCTATTATTCCCCCCCGCGATGCGTAGTGTACATAGTATAAAATGTATGCGGTAGTACTTCCCGGGACAAACTAGTTCTACCGCCTATAAGACTAGAGAATATAACGATAACTGTAATGGTTGTAATGCAGTATCATTGAAACGGTCTTGTCTTTTACATTCATTTTATAATAAGATAGTTTGTAATCCCTGCATTTGAGTTTATCAATTCTTAAACTCACAATTTTACAATATCATTCATTGCAGCAGTGTTGCGTTTTTGGGTTTTAAAATATCGGAAATTTGTCTGCGTGGTAAAATTTCGGAATCGAGGCAAAATGAATCTTAACAAAATCTTAAAAAAAAAATGCCACACGATCACGATACAGAATATTGAGGTTATGTGTAGCATAAATGTTTCCCTGTAATTGTAGGTATTTTATGTTCTGTGGTAATCTTACATCGTATATCGTACAGTGCTTCGTTATGTCATGGAGTCCTTCGAAATGCTTAAGCATCTTTGAGTCTCTCGGCGTTCCAATAAATATTTAGCTGTGCCATACTACTGGTTAGCGCTGGACTTTAGCTGTGTCTCCTTGTCCTAATAAATGAATATGGTTGAACACTCATAATTTTCTAACATAAGTAACTTGGTAATAGTATCCATATTTTTACTAATAATATCAATCATGTTGTATTTTTTGTACTTTATGCTATTATTGTAGCTTTTGTAAAATACGTCAATAATTAAATTTACAAATAAAGGAAACACTATTGGCAATGCACACGTCCGGTAAGATTAATTTAAATCTATATCCATCCAAGATAACTTAGGTACTCTGTAGTGATACAGTGGTAAGAAAAAGTAAAAGAAGAAAAAAATAAAAGAACCAAATATTTTCTTACATTGCATTTATTTGATCATGTTTTAGAAACACAGAAATAAATAAATGAAACAAACTTATGAAACAGAATCGTCGCTTTATTCAGCAATTTCGGTTGAAAAAAAATCAACAAAACTACACTGAAATTCTGAACGTGACTATTTTTACAAACAATTTACAGCGAATTTTTTTTTATAATAAGTGCGGACCTTTTGAATGCCTCCCTTGGCTTGTACCCGAGCGAAGCATGACTCATTCACGACCATCGCCTTTAAATCAACTAAAAATTAAAAAAAGTAATATTTACAAAAAAAAAAAAAAACAACGCACGCGAAGGTAGCCCGATAGAGAAAAGCTAAGGAAAAAAATACACAGCATTTCTTCACGGAGACATTCAAAACGCCCGCCGCGCACTAATCTAAAAATCAAAACTTATGAGGTACACATCTTCCTATCCACTTTACTAAGCGTATGTTACCGGCCCCAAAAATGAGGCCAATTTTTTTTACATTTTTCCCAAATATGCAGCCTTTTGTACAGTATATGATACTTACTAGTTATATATGTGTAGACATAGATAAAACCGTTACATTTTTTTGTCGCGTCCGCCCTTCCTTAGCAGCCCATCACTTCGATGAGTTGATACGAAAAAGTGTTCGCAGATTTTTTAAGAACGTTGAAACAACAGGACATTGCATAGACACGAGTGGGCACACCGCGCGCGCAGCTAGATATTGAACCGCAATGTTCGAGTTACATTTAAAATTCATAATGACGATATTTTAAATTTACATACAACAATTATAATTTTTTTTTTTTGCTTTTTTTCTGCAACTTTCTAACGAGAATCGAGTTAAACGGACAAATTTTAAATATTCACTCCGAGAAAGAAACTACACGTTAACTTTCAGTGCTTCATTAATTTGCAGTCATTGTTCAACATTTTAATTGGTTATATTCATTATTCCACTATCTACAAGTGTTCCTACGTGAAATCTAACGATCGAAATGGACACATTTTATACTAAATTTCTACATTTACATACCAATTAACATTAAAGTTATTAATATTTATTATTTTTTTTTGTAATTTTTTGGGCGCTTTTAACAGTTTTTGCTGAAAAAATTATACTCATATATCGTCGACAAAAAAAAACCTAATTATACAATTTTGTAAAGGCATCGGCGTTTTAAGCAAGAAAATCCTATAATGCGGGCATTAAAAATATTTCCAAAACTATTTTATACATTTATTTTCGATATTATTCTCACTTTATGTCACATAACGTTAAACGATCTATACACTAAATGAACAAGTACGTGTCAGAGGATAATAATAATAACGATAATTATTGTTTATTGTTAAATGTAGTTTCTTTATCCGATAACATTATCCTGGGGAACGGGTATAATTAGAGAGAAAAGGCGATTAACCATTTTAAACTTACTATGCCTTATAGGGAAAGCGTTCTAAACATTTATTTAGTTTTAACCTCGAAAAAGCCACGCCAATTTATTACTCTGCCGTTCTTAAGCTAAAATGCCCTTATTTGTCATCTTCGTAATATGTAAAATACGAATTGAAGTTACATTATTTAAAAGAGCTCTATTAGAACTATATCGATACCTTATGATGTCTAGTAATTAAGGTAATTGGTTGTTAAGTTAATTTTTATAAGTTACCCTCTTTCTCGATCATAACTCGAAGTGGTTTTGGTATGTAACGGCAGTATAGCTCAAGAACGCCAGCGCTGAGTTATTAATTTAGCCATTAACTCGTCAGCCGGTCAACGACTATTTTAAAGATTTAATCCAGCGATACATTAAATAGATGACTACGCTGAATTTTTTTTTTAATATATTTTAAACACTCAGACATCAATATATGAAATATTACAAAGACTATTGTCGAAATTCTCATGAAATACACAGTTTTAATCGAAGTAAAAACACATATGCATTTATAAATTCACACAGCAATATTTATACTAATCGGGGTATGTACGATATTAGGACATTTATCGATTTAAACATTAATTATTTCATTAGGCATACACATATTATCCACGCTCTCAGACCGATAGAATGAGAACCATAAATATTTAGTTTCCGAGGCCATACGATACTGTACATATGAAGAGATTTGCAAGCGACCACTGCAAGAATTGATTTTATGCCGATTTAATATTATATTATAACCACTTTGAATATTGAAAAGGATATTTACGGACATAAATAATGTAACAAATTTTAGTATTTGATTCGAAAAATCAGACTAATTTCAAATTTACTTTTTCGCGAATTGTACAAATTTTAAGCAAAAGCGACATTTTAAAGGACATTATATTAAATTTACGCCAAAATTTCGATCCAGTTGCATGGATCGTCGTCGCGGCAAACACGATCGACGCATCTGGATCGACATAATTGCGCATGTCAAGCAAAAACGAACAACAAAAACGAAAGTATTTAAAACACAATGTTTATAAGAAATTATCTTTAGAAATCTCTCGTATTCAATAATTTTAAGTAATAATTAAAACGTGATTAAAGCATCGAAACCTCTACAGCATCGTATGCGCCTCGGAAACGGAGGTACTTCCAACGCGACCTCAAACGCGAATCGAACCCACTACTGTTACATTGCAGAATACATACATACACTCACTGGTCCGGCCAGCTTCATCACTATTAAGTAAATAATTATTTTACACATAAAATCTATATAATACACGTAACGCAGTAATCATTATCCATCATCAATATATTACAAATTTCGTATAATTACACCGTTTAAATATACACAGAAACGCCCGCTCCACTTTTATTTATTTATTTATTTTTATTAATTTTATTTTTTTTAATTCGTTACAAATAATAACTAGGTAATAATGTTCGCTAAGAAAACCTAACGCTCCACCGTTTGACAATATCCACCGAGCGACGTTTCATCCCCGTTTCGCGCGAAACGTGCGGGATGAAATGCAACATTCGGGGAACATTGAAAGTAACATACAGGTAAGCGCATAATGCCAGCCCGATAGAATAGTTGAGTAAAAATTTTTTTTTTATCATTATTCGAATATTTAAGTGTTTACCCGATAAGTACATAAGAAATTTATGAATAATATATTCGGTTATACATTTATACACCGCTACATAGTTATATAAATCCCGAATAATAATTAATTACAATATCATGTAGTTAACAGTGAGAGCCTAGTAAGCTGTGATAGCTTAGAGGTTAAGATACCGCTCACACGCTGGATGTCCAGGGATCGAGTCTCGCATGCATCTCTAATTTTTCGAAGTTATGTGTTTATGGGAAATTAATTATCAATTGCTTTAACGGTGAAGGAAAACATCGCGAGGTAACATACACAACTAAGAGTTCTTTTGTGAAGTTCTCGAAGGTACATGAGGTCTACTAATCCGCACTTGGCCAGCGTGGTGGACTATGGCCTAACCCGTCTCATTCTAAGGAGACCCGTGCCCACCAATGGGGTAATAATGGGTTTATGATGATGATATGTAGTCTACATGCTCGGACATAATATTTACGTTATCATAAATATCATAATTATTAATAATTGATAAATTATTCGAGATCGTACTTATGTTCTTTGTAAAGTTATTAAATGTAATTTTGTAATAACGATAGACTATATATAGACACGTGTCCACATACCGCGTCCTGATACAGAGACGCGTCGAATTTAAGTTGATACATGGAGTGATAATGCGGTGTACTAAGCTTTATGTATGTTTGTGTATAAGCATCGTACAGATCTACAAATAACACAAGTAACGGGCAAAACAATCGAGTTTATACTCTTTGATATCATACCGAGAGCGACTCTTTTATATATATATAAGGTTTTAGACATAACATATTGGGACGTGTACAGTAAGCTATTCCTTTTCTCCCGTAAGACAATACATATACATAACCGACGTTTGAACGGGCGAGATTAATACAAAACGTGAGACTGGCATTTGCATGGAAAACAATACAGGTTCAACTTGTATTAACTATGTCACAGCCACATAAATTATTTTAAATGAAGCATGTATTAATTATTACGCTAAAATAGACATTCGTTTATTCATTTACACACGGGCGATGGCGTTACTAGTTGACGGAGATTGCCGTGTCAATATCGATTTAATAACTCATGGAATTAGAATTATTTTACATTATATTTATGTGTGTACATTATATATTTTGTGAAATATCAACGTGTCAGCGATGTCAAGGCCGTAGGAAACTAAGTTTGTTGTAAAACTTACTAAAGATTACTGTAGCAATAAGATTATGCACTAAATTCAATGTAATGCTTTAGAATTTATCTTGGAGAAGCTGATAGTACTCGAGTATTGTATACTGCTCATTTAATCGAATCGAAAACGAGTCATAAAAAATACTTTTCATTGCAAAAAAACAATATCTAGGGAATCTGGAGAATTTATTTTAAAAGAAAATATAATTCTACAGACAGTTCAACATTTTCTCCTTGTAAACGATACCATTTTGAAACAACCGACTCGATAGAACAGACCTACAAGAGGACGTGTTGTGATAATTGCAAATGCAAACTGCGTATTGCTTGAGTTAGATTTTTAACGGTGACAATTGATTCGACGCGCCTTAAAGTTCTCTGTAATGTTCTCAAAGGTATGTAAAGTCCCGAAACCGGCATCTAGCTTGATGGATTACGACCTTACTTCATCCTGAGAAGAAACCTGCGTCCAGACTTCCGATGGAACAGTAATTGGTTAATGATAAACTAATAATCTTATCCCAAACGCTACAGAATCAGAATCGTTTCGTAAACAAACATATTTAGTTACGAAAACGTTAGAATATCCTCGCATGGAGACATTTAACGAATATTGTTTTGACAAAGTACCGACGGTTGTCCATTCCGATTTTTTGACTTTTCAAGTCGCACGTTGCCTTTGAACGATGGAATAATCTTATGACACGAATTAAGTTTGAAAAATGGCTTGCACTGAACAATAACAACATTTTAATAAAATTAATAGTCATAGGAAAATCATAGGAAGAAAGATGCAATCAAAGACGGCATACATTGTGTATGAGTTAAAGGGTTACTTGTACAGAATAAGCCGTTTTTCATAAACCTTTCCTTTCATACACTTCATATGATTAGTATAAATTAACTAATAAAAATAAATATTACTACAGTTAATCTGTCACAGTAAAGTTGAAAGTTTGAACATAATAAAACACTCGATAAACCGTTGTAGGGTTTATTATTGATAAAATATTATTAATTACATATGTTGCAATACAAATTGCCAATAATTTACCAATTGTCCCATTAAACACTGGCCACTACGGCTCGTAGACATCTGGGGGGAAACTTCAATAAAATCAATATTCAACAAGACACTCAGGAGGAGTACTTTGTTATAACGCTCCGAAATTCGTACATAAAGCATTGTATATCGAATTATACACTTAATCCCAATTATACTGGAAATCCCATGTCGTTATTTTAACTGAATAATTTATACAAAATTTGAATACAAGTATCACTAACAGTCGCCATGTTTATTAAGTTATTGCCACCCACTATACAGTGCGTAAGATACCCTGTTACTAATGTCTCCTCATTATATTCTATTTTAATTAATTATGAAGAAATATTAATAATCCGGGGAGTTAAATCCTTTTTAGAATGTGCCTACGCATGGAGGGTACCCTCGAGATACTAATAATACTTTCTTAACATTGGCCCAGGGTACGAGGCGACGACATTCCTGATACATACGTAAGTATACACTGAAACCGAGTAAAATTACAGAAGTTATACTGTATATCCCCGTATAGATACACAAGCTTCGAGTGTACAACTTATACCGGTTTTCAAGCACATTACCAAATAGCGTATTTTTAAAGTGAATATATTGAATTTTATGAGACAAAATCTTTTCGTTTACTGCGACAGACTGTACATAAGTATGAAATATACATATAAATGTTACTACGATATAGAGTATGGTAACTATTAGGTTTCTATAGATTGAACAGGTCTATTTAAACCAACACATGTCAGCTACGAGTTCGATAAATTCAATGTATTTTTACCATTTCACATTTCTTGCAAGATCCCAGCCTCCCCGAACCGTTGGGAGGGTTTCGCCCTGCAGTGGGATACGTACAAATGCTGCCAAAGGGGTTTCGATTACAACAGAACTTTGCAAGAAAAGAAATTGATATATAAATTAAAAATATATAAATATTTCTAGCCTTTTACACACGATGTGTGTATTAAGTGTAATACTATAACTGTGCCGATTTGAAGTGGCGTTCTATCAGCCGAGCGCTGACGGAAACACACGAGTGGTAACGCTTTCTTGCTCTTGATCGAGTAAAGCGTGTGCGTACGTCTCACTCACTCAGAATCCTTAGTCGATTCTGGGTAGCATATGTTACAATATGCCCATCGGCAAAATTATAATATTCCCTCAATACCACATATTACATACAAGATATGTATTCAAAACACAAAAAACAATATTTTAATTGGCAGCATTATGGAATAGTAATGAGTGAAGTACATATATTTTGTACATTCAAAAGATTTTTAATATAACTGTGTACATACATGCCATTTCTATTCAATGTCCATTCTATGCCAATAAACAATGTTCCGCATTCTGACTATTATTCATTTTTAATTTACGCGTTTATTTCGCGTAACAGAGTGTACATGGTAATATTGACATTCGACACAGTGTCGGCAAAAATGGAACACACAACGACACATACCGTCGACATAACGTCGAGTGTAAAATGACTCTGTATAATCCATTTCTGTATAAATCAATGCTGTTTCACGTCCGTTTTGTGTCGACGAACATAAAGAGTCTTTTTCGTGTCCACTATTTTCACATTGAAAAACATATTTTCATATATACATAACATTAAAGTGTATGCTACCCGACGGTGCTCCACTAAAAGATCGGACAAACCGAACAGTCCATGCCATTTGTGCCTCAACCGTAACCGCCAAAGTTATAAAATGAAGGCGTTATATCTCGCCATCCTGTTTTAATTTTAAGAGTGTAACTTATTGGTTAAGATTAAGAACTTTTTGTAAAGAAATATTTGGCCAAAAATTACAATATTTTTTGTCATGTGACAAGGACAAACATTTCTTGACAAATTGAAGTATTGTTCTATATTATATAGGAAATTTTATTTTCTTGTCGTTGTAAGAACACGTCTTGTCACATTAAATTTTCATCACCTGAACATCGCTAATGATTTACATTAGGCCTTTGGGACAACGAAAGAAAATTTAAACTTGTCAAAAAAAAAAAAGAACAATGACTTAATAAGTAATATTTTCATTGAGGGTACAGTGGAGAGTGAATTTGAGAGATAGGAAAGTATCTATCGAAATTTAGTTGCACATCTGTATTTGGTATAATAGGGAAACAGTTGACGAAATTGGAACAAGCGACAGTAGTATAAAGATTTATCAACAATACTTCCTATATACCCAATAACACTACGCCTCTAACGACATTTTAACAACAATTTTACTTTTATAAGCAGTTCGTATAAACTTTAACAATTTTACGTAAAGTAAGGTGTCTAGATTTATCCAAGATTAGACCTTGTAAGTCTACGTGTTTTAATTATGTTTATATACATTGCGAAGATTAGGTAAATAATGATTTAGATTAAATTTTATTTACGTTTATCTGAATTTAAATCATCGATGTAATGTTTTAAATGTAGCTCAGTTTATACAAAGTTGTATTACTTTTAAAAATGGGCTTCATAATATAGTGAGTTCAATAGCCAAGAATCGAAGTGTGCCATAAACTCAAGTGATTTTAGCACGGTAAGATGAATCGATGATATTTGGGCATGAGAATTAATCAACACTTGGTTTAATGCTGAAGTCGCAAGGAAACATACAAGGCCAAGAGTAGTGACGTAGTCAAAGGTGTTTTAAATCCAGAAAGCCACACTTGGTTAAGGTTCAAAATGAGACCTTGTCTCCCCCCACTATTATAATATAAGACCTATAGCCAGCAATCAGACAGTTGATGAAGAATTAAGGAAGATATCAAACAATCGCATATTGTTGTGTTGTTAAGAAATAATAATAGATAGGATGACGGTAGATGGTAAAATAATTATCATAATGACGGTAGGTGATCAAACGTTCGGCACAACGCATTTACACCGCGGGCGGTTGTCCCGAGGGTTGCTAGAAAACCATTATAGGTGGTGGTACTGTATTTAGAACGGCCCGCTCTGGTGTACAACATAATCTGCTTACGTCCATGTTAGACGCCTTAATAGGATTCAAAGATGCGGTATTATTAAACGTACCGCGGTTTTCCGCTAACCCTACACGACGATTCCTATCCCGTTCATTCATAGCAGAAATTCTTTCATTTCTTAATGTGCTATGTTCTTTTCTAGTATGCGCCTCGCTGACTTTTAGTATGTTATCCATGCTGAAGGGATATTTCGAATCATTGTTAATGTCACCATCATTAATGTTAACATTAACAATGATATCATTACGAACATCTTGAATTGGATTGTTGTTAACTCTCTTGATACTCAAATCCATTGGGGTGTCGCTGTCATGATCGATTTTTTCAACACGTTTAACCGTAAGATCTAAAGGAAGATCCACATCATAGCATTGATTTTGATTATCAAATTCACAATTTTCTTCTTCACTTTCCATGTGTACGTCTTCATTATTTGTAACTATCGTTGCATTCCCAGTAGACCTACCGCTGACTATATCATTATCAAGAATTTTATCACTATTTAGACTACTAGTAAGAACGTTTTTAACATTATTTATTTTTACAACCAGAGAATTATCAATTTTATCATCCAAAACTATGTTATCTTTATCGTTTAGTTCGTCTCCACTCAAATTTATATCCGTAGAATCATAATAATTAAAGTTAGTTTGGCAATTTATAGTATCAGTCCCCACATTGTCGTCAGTAACATCCATATGAGAATTAACATTATTTACAACCCCCGATGTTTCAACGACACGATAGCCGTTACTGTCACTACTATTCCATGTATCATTACAAAACATTCCATTATTAGAAACATTTGCATAGTTATTCACAATATTTTCTGTTATAGATTTCATATTATTTAAAGTAATTGTATTTTTATCTATATTTGTCATTAAAGAAACTTTCGCCTGATTTGTGTATGCTTGGTAATCTGCAATAACTTCCATATTATAATCTGCATGTTCCATAGATGTATCATTATCGCAATAGTTTATAATTCTTAACGCTTCAATAACTGAATTCATAGAGATAGAAATAACGTTTTCACCATCACCATGGGTCGCAATATTTTCGTTCATATCCGTATCTTTTACTGAAACTTGCCAGATGTTTGAATCTAATTCGCAATATTGAGCACATCTCTTTTTATTATTATCAATATTAATTACGCTTTTTGCCACCAAAATTTTGTTAATTTCTTTACTTAATACGAAACCAACATATTCTTCAATAATCTGATTATCAATTTTATCATTGGCTTTTATAGAGTTTTTAAATTCCTTTTCGGCATCCGCATTATTATTAAGTTGGGTTGAAATATTACTTTCAGAAGACGTTTCTTTAACAACATATTTATTGATACTTTTGTCGGTTTGCCTATAATTTCCTCCAGACACAGAACCATCATTAGTATTATTATCCTCAAGACTAAAGTCATGAAGTTTTTCACTGCTCAATTCTTTACAACGAACTTTACTGGCCTCGTCATTTAATATGTAATCAACGAATTCTTTTTCAATATAATTTTCAGGGCTGCTATCTTCGGTGTTGTTATTGTTGGTGATATAATTATCAAGTTGCTTCTCGATATGCGGTTCAGTATTAAACCCTTCAGTAAACATTATATTGGTCTGGTAATTAGCAATGTATTCATTGATTTCGTTAATATCAAATTCATTGAGATATTTTTCAAAAAATACTTTAGCTATTTCATTATTTGTGTAACAATAATCAGACTGTCGCTCAATTTTCGAAGTATTACTCTTATTCTCATCGTTTATATTTGTAGGCGAGATTAAACAAATTTCTTTCACTTTTTCGAAACCGTCATAACTTTCTTTAACACTAGTTTTTGGTTCATCGTTAAGGTGTTTCTTGAAATCATTATTTAATATATCAGTCATGTTACTATTCTCATCAATAAATACAAAATCATCGAATACCTTCTCAATATTACTGACGCAATTTCTTTCAGATGTTCCTGTTTCATTGTTGAGAATGAAATCATCGAGTAATTGTACAATACTAGTCTCATTATACTCTACTGGAGGAGTGTTATGATTTTCATATGAGATGTAATTTTCCAGTTTGTTAGCAATATTTTTAGTACAAGTTCCTTTCACTGATTTATCTGCGTCGTTGTCAAGAACAAAATCAACAATCTGTTTGTCCAGTTCAGAAGTATTGGTTGGAGTTTCCTCATTTTTGGTTAATAACATATTTTTGATGTGAGCATCTAAATCTGGTTCTAAATCATCACACACATCACCACTTGTTTTACCAAAATCTTTCAAATAATTACTGTATTTTTTGCAATTAGTGTCAATTACAGAGCTTGAAAACTCCATACATATGTTATCTTCCACATTAAAACCATTATTAGTGCTAATAGAATCTTTGTCAGTGACACTATTAGAACTTTCATTGTCAACAGCAAATAGAAAGCGATTTCCTAGATTATTATCAACAATTTCCACAAATGAATCATCATCATTTACATTTTGTAATGCTTTAATGATGGGATTAGAACTACATAAGCTATTGTCATTAATTTTATTTGATTTATAATTATAAGAAGCATTTACATTACTACTCAAAATATTTTTACTATAGGATGAACTATCTTGACCAGGAATGTTTTTAATTGTCTCCATAGAAAGTTTCGTAAAGTTTACACATTTTTGACTATCTTCAGTAACAATTTCCATGACATTAATGTATGATTCTGAATTATCAGGAACGTTACCACTGTGTTTCAAATTTGGCAATGTATCTAAT
The DNA here is from genome assembly GCA_018249415.1 of Phareas burnsi. Lineage (NCBI taxonomy): Eukaryota > Metazoa > Arthropoda > Insecta > Lepidoptera > Hesperiidae > Phareas > Phareas burnsi. The sequence continues at coordinate 11,102 of DWKL01000053.1, read as the reverse complement.
TTATTGATATAATTATTTTCACAATTAATATTACTTACAGATGTGTAAAATTCTCTACGTAAATTATCTTCGCAGACGAAATTATTATTATTGTTATTTAATTCCAGTAATTCGTGATCATCGACCTGAGAACTTTCACAATTATTCTTATTTTGATCAGTTATACTAGCTGATTGACTAAGTAACTCTTGTTCAATCTTAACTGCAATGGTGGTATTATTAGTGTCATCATTTTCTTTACCAGTGTCATCTATATTGTTTGATTTATCCGTTTTTATGTTATGTTTATCAACTTTTGGAACTATGTTCAGCAGTTGGTGGAAAAAATCTTTTTCATTCTTATTTGGGATAGTACATGTATTCTTATTTTCCTTGTCAGTGTAATCCTTGTTGCTGGACTCAACGATTTGCAAAAGATTTTCATTATTTATTTTGGGCGAGCTTTCGAGTAATTCCCCCGAATTCTCAACCGGACTAGTGGCATTACAAGTATTCTCCATTTCGCTATTAATAAGATCTATACTGCATGATTGGTTGATTTGAATTTTATTTTTGTCAATTACATTAATGGATTGATCGATTAACTCTTTCTTTTTCTTTATAAGTGTAGTATTAGATTGTGTATTTTCGTTTTCAAAGGGTTTTGAAAGGCTTGATTCATCAATTTCAGTTTTACTTTCACCAATAATATTATCTGATCGATTGAATAAATCCTGTTTAACTTGAAGGGGAATAGTATTGCATGATGTGACTTGTTGCATTAGGTTTTCTTCAATAATAGCTGATTCATGATCGAATAAATCTTTACCGTTTTCAACTGGTGCAATGGCATCGCTACTACCCTTATTTTCTTTATCAATGTGGTCTAAATTGCTTGAACCGATAATTGGCATTTTAATTTCATCAATTACATAAGTCGGTTGATCGACTAGATCCCGTTTATTTCGATCTGGGCCGCTAGTACTGTGATCTGTATTGATTGATTCGACAATTTGAATATTATTTTCATCAATTACATTATCCGGTTGATCGAGTAACTCCTTCGCATGCTGAACTGAAATAGCAGTACTTCCTGAATTACTACACTCCTTCGAAATAAGATTTGTACTAGTAAATGCGAAGGCGTGAAAATTGCTTACGTTAATCAAATTACCGGTTTGATCAAGTAACTCCTTATTGGTCTCATCTGAAACAGTCCTATTAGATGTATTCTCATTTTGTATGTCAACGTTATCTAAATAACTTATATTGACGCCTGGAATGTTATTCATATTTATTACATTAGTCAATTGACGATATAACTCCATCTTGTTGTCAACTGGGATTGTTGTGCCACTTCTTCTATACTCATTTTCTTTATCTACGTAACCTACGTTGCGTGATAGCTTTTCATTTTCATAAGTTATTTTTGATGACTGATTGAGCAACTTCTCATTTTGAACAGTAATAATAGTATTATTTTTATTCATATTTTCTTTTTCATTGTGATAGAAATTGCTGGTCTCGATGTTTCTTATTTTGATGTCACCAAATACTTGGGTGGATTGAACGACAAATAAATCGTTCTCATTTACTAAAGTGGTGATACCACTTGTCCTATTACTATCAAACTGACTTAATTCCAAGCTTATATAATTATTTACCTTAGAATCATCACGTGTGTCATTATCATCATCAATTTCAATAATTTCTATAGTACTGCTGTCATGATCAACAACTTTACGACTGACTGGAGCTGATTGAATTTTAGGATATGTTGAATATATGTTATGATTTGAAATTCGGATCTTTGCGCTACTAATTCTTTGGGTACTAATTGCTGGTTTTACGACGGGCACTTGAGAAACTTTATTTATACTAATATCAGTGTCTGTGTCATCATCTATTTCTATAATCTCATTGATGCTGATAGTTGATTGATTATTAGTTTGATCGTTATTTTTGTATTTTAACTGATTTTTATTATCCAATTGTATGTTAATTTCATTATTATTAAAATTACTTCGCCTTTTGTAATTAATAATTTCACATTTCGATTTTTCATCGAAATCAGTGCTGCCAATTGAAGAATCATCATCAATTTCAATGGTTTCTATATTTTCACCACTATAAATGATGTTATTTTTATCAATGACGGAAAGCTTTCCTAAATTACAAGCGGCGTTCTGTTGCACTTTTATATGGGAAGAATTCAACGATGTTTGTGTATTCATGGGACAGAGTGGTGGAATATTCCGATCTTCCCTAGTAAGACATAGGCCAACTGTGGGATATGGATGTGTCGCTGTCTCTTTCTGTTGATCATTGTTTATTTGAAAGCCAATGCGTGGAGAAAGCCTACTGGAATGATTAACTTTCTTAAATTCTGGGTGACTTTTTTCTCCCACGGGGGCACTTAAATGAGTAACAGATACATTCTGTCGATCTTTATTGATTTTAACGTCATAATTTTTAGAAAGCCAATCTTTGCTATAATTATAGTGATGATCATGATCATTATTGGTTCCAAGAATTCTTGGGAGACATCTGAGGCCTGATGTGGGTATGCATGAATGGCTAATATTTGGTCTAACATCATCATCTGTAGGTAGGATATATTTGCCACAATGACTATGATCGTGTGTTATTGATATATCATTTAAAATTTCTTTACTGGACGTGGCAAGCGAAGTTTCAAAGTCTTCAGAAGATAGAGGTAACTTTGGGCCAGTATCTTTAGTATCAACCTTAATATCGTTCACAGGCTCAGATTCAGAAGGGATCACATTAAAATGATTAACATCAAATTGTAGGTTAAAATCATGAGCGCTCATGTCAATAGATATTTCAGGTAATTGGCTATCTACTACTTGGTTAGCAGTGATGTTACAAATATTTTCATTTTTTGAGAATAGTACTGGAGGTTTAGAGTCAACAGATGCTACGGGAAGTTCCGAGATAATATCTTCCTTTTCAAATTTAATTACGCTTCGTGACTTACATTTTAAGTCTTTTTTATGAAACTCATCAAGTTTAAGTAGTGCACTGATATATTGAGCGCTACTTTCGACTTCACTAGACACTTGTTGAGGCAATGAGCATACTGGATCTCGAATACTAGTAATGTTGTTGATATTTATTATATTTATTGGGACTATGACCGATGTTTTTGGCTGTTCAGATACAATAGGTATGTTCGAAACAATATCTTCAACTTTATACTCCTTACCTTTCGTTGGTTTACATTTACGTTCTTTTTTATTATTATCGTTAAGTTTAAGTAGTGCATTATTAAGTTGAGGACTACATTCAGGGGCATTAATTGCTTGTCGGGGCAACAAATCATCTGTTCTTTGATTAGTATTAACATTGCTATAAATTTCTTCTTTTGTGATACTGTTAGCAGTTTTTTTAGACTTATCAGAAGCGAAGAAAATCTTTCGGACAGTATTTTTAACATTTAACTCAGTGATTGTCGCGTGACGGCGCTCAAATTCCTTTTCATTTATATCATTAAATTGTGACTTAATATCATGCCTATGTTTTACGATGTTGACAGATCTTTGAAACAATTTACAATCTGGTACTTGATTCTCAGTATTGTTACAAATATTCTCATCACTTGAGAATACTACTGGAGGTTTAGACACTTCTAAAGCTACAGAAAAATTTGGCTTACTTCGAAAATCTTTTTTAATATTATCATTAAGTTTTAGTAGTGCACTAATATATTGAGGACTACTTTCTATGTCACTAGATATTTCTTGAGGGAATTTATAATCTGGTTTTCGATTACGAATAGTATCGACGTCACAGACTTCACTATTAACGATTATGACCGCTAGTTTAGATTCTTCAGAAGCCAATGGAAGCTGTAGCTGAGAATCTTTGTTACCAAACCTGGTTAAGTTTGTGCCTTGGGGCTCGGAATCTTTTTCATTTAAATCATTTATTGGTAAATTGTGAACCTGACTGCTATTTTCGATGCCAATATGTATTTGATTACTAGTATAGTTATAAATACTTTCACTGTTTGAAATTGCAGTTAAAGTTTTAGATACTTCAGAAGGGACAAACGTGTTTGGGACTTCAAAATCTATATTCTTAGATTTGGAATCCTTTTCACTAAAACCAGTCCTTTTTACTTGTGGATCCATATCGGTATTTCTGACATAAGAAGATACGTGAGATGATAGGCAGTGTAATTCTTGATTACTAGTAATATTGTTACAATGTATTTCTTTATTAGAAATTGCAACTGAACGTTTTTGCGAGATTTTGGGTACTTTCCAGACAAAATCGTTCTCAGTTTTAGAATCGGACTCTTTTTCACTCTTAGCTGTAAGTTTTGATCTAAAATCGTAACTGATATTTTTAATACCAATAGAGACTTTAAGTGACTTTGATACTCTATCATTATTAGTATTTTTTGTGTAATCTTTGTTTTTTGATATTATCGTCGAAAGATTAGATTCTTTAGAAGTTACAATATTGCCCTCACGATCTTCAACATCGTTCAGTGTTAGGGCTGCGGATTTGTGTTTTGAATCATTGTCTCTAAAAGCATTAATTTTAATGCATTCATTGATACTGTGTGCGTCATTTACGACGCCAATAGTTACTATAGGGGATGGGCGATTGATAGTAACAGTTTCACAATTTAAGGTCATAATTGGAGGGTCTACAGAAGTTATGGTCGCGTTTGAAACAATCTCCTTAAAATCAAACATAGTTACATTTTTAGGCTTGGATTCAGAATTGCTTTCATTATTATTATTAAGAGAATTAACAACCTGGCAGCTATTTTCGATATCTATAGATCGTTTACTAGTATTGTTAGAAATATTCTCATTGGTTGAGACAACAATGGAAGGTCTAGATAGTTTTAAAGCAACAGATGTGTCAGTAACTTTCTTTTTAGTATCCCATTTGGTTATTGATGTTAGTTTGGCTTTAGACTCGATTTGATTAATATTATTTGAGAGTACTACTTGTCTAATATCTTCAGAAAAAACAGGCCTGTTTGGAACCAAATTTTTGAGAAACAACTGATTAAGTTTAACATCGGAATCAATAGATATTTGAGGTGGAATGCAATCTGGTACTAAATTACTAGTAGTATCGTTACTATAAGCTTCATTATTTACAACGATAACTGAAGGCCGTCTGAACCTTTCAGAAATGATTGATATCTTTGGAACAGTTTGCACAACATTTGTTACAGTAATGTCTGGTGATTTACACTCAGAATACTTATCGTTATTTGAGACTAAGTTATTAGACTCAGTAGATTTTATGGGTATATTTGGGAATGTATCTACATCGTAATTTTTAACGTATGTGGCATTAAAATCTGAATTCTTTTCATTGGAGCTAACATCACAATGTCTTTTTGCCTTGTAAGAATTTTTACCTAGTGAAATATTACGTTTTCTTGTTGCAAGCGGTTGCGAAAGAACTTTATTTATTTTCTTTCTTTTTCTCCGCCTGGCTCCTTTCGCGACTACAGCAACAAACTGCTTAATTTTGTTCCTACTCTCAAAATCACTATCATCCACACTCTCGACGGTATCAGTATTAACTTCAAAATCATCAGTACCATAGCCCTCGTTATAACTATCATTTGTCGAGGATTCCTCAACTTTCCTTTTAACACTCAAAACTTTACGATTCTTAGGAGACACCAATCTAGTTACACTCTTACCTATTTCTGCATCGTTTCCACTCGTATCGCTGGTTTTGTTGGACGCACCGCTATCGGCAATCACAATAACACTATCATACACATCACTAGCGACGCTTCCACTCATGTTGACGTTCTTGGTACCCGCGATCGAAGCTCTGGTCGCATTCAGCTGATCCGTTGCACCATGAGAATTGCTCGCTGCGCTGTGGATATTGTCTGGTGCACTATTACATTTTTTTGTAGAGGCATTGGAAACTTTATTTCCTATAATTCGTCTATCACGAATATGATTAGAATCACTTGTGCAATTCCTTTCTAATGTATTTCTAATATTGATTTGGTCGATATTCTCTTCAGCACTAAGACTGTGAACATTGGTATTGGACATGATGGTTTCATTTGTTATGACATTTTCGCTAAACGCGATCATTTGACTAGTATCACTGTTAGTTTTTTTGCAACCATCATGGTTTTCGCTCGGATTTACGTTACAGTCAGGTTCGTTACTAACGTCGTGTGCACTGAGATTTTTATTGCCACCAGCGTTGGGATCAATTACGTCATAATCCAGACAACAGTCATTATCCATAATGTTGTTTATATAAGAGCAGGCGTCTATATTCATTGTAACATCAGATTGGGTTGTGGGGTCACGTGCTTTCGTGCTACGTGCTTTCGGCGTAATGTTATCACAACCACGGTAATAGTCACTGCTCATAGCGTCGTTGATGTAGCGGTTGCGACGATCGGATGCATTTCTATCATTTACTGTAACGTTAAGTTGAACAGTGACGTCACACCCCTCGTTGGTAACATCAAGTCCACATGCATTGGGCTCAATTACGTCACAATCGTGGTAATAGTCATCGTCGATAGCGTCGTTTACTCGAGAGCGGTTGCTATCCCTTGTCACATCAGGTTCGGTAGTGACGTCACGTACGACATGTGTGTTAGGATCGATTACGTCACAATCAGAGAAACCATTATTGGCGCGGTCGGCGTCGCATGCGCTACCATTGGTAGCATTGCGGTCGCGCGCGCCCGACACGATCACATCACAATCACGGTAACAGTCAATGTCCGTAGCGTCGCTCGCAACGCGGTCGTGGTCGCGGCGTCACGTGACCTCCATGGGCGTGTCGGCAGCGCGGCGGCGGACGGCCGCATCTTCGCTGGCGGTCTCCGCGGTCGAGTTCGACGACGTCGCTACCGGGGCGGTGGTCGCTTCTACTATCTCGCTGTGGGTAAAAGATTGGCGATTAGATTTTATACACGGTAGGACTACCACCGCCGCCCTCATAATCCGCCATGAAACAATTCTTGTTAGGTCGGAGTGGTGCGATCGCTGGGCACATTTACAGCAAGGCGACCCTCTTAGTTCTTACAAGTAGCAATGCGTCTATGTAAGACCTCAAACAGAACTTCAGTTTTGTTTGAGGTTAGATGTGGGTGCGCATGGGCTGCAATGGTGGCCTGCACGCTCGTTTGCTACTCTTTGTACATAAAAAAGATGCGCTCATACATTTTGATATAAAAATAGAACTATAAAATTAAACATTAATAGATGTATTACAAACAGTGAGGGCCTAGAGGAAATTGTATATATGTAAGACAAACAACGATACCATAGTATTATGCCAAAACTGGCATAACACGAAAAGCTAACACTGAACTAGTAATAATTAATACTGAAATGTAGGAAAAACCAATACTCACGCGACGGGTGTCGGCCTCGGCTGAGTGATCAGCCTCCCTTGCCTCGCCTTCAGCTGAGCCGTTGTGAACGCGATCGCTTGAACGTTCGCCGACAACGCCTGCCCGCCGGGCCCGGAGATAGCTATCTTCTGTCCTTTAGGCAACTGGACGTTCTTCTGCAGCAAGTTAGCCACTACCGAGCTGGGAATAGAGGCGGTCTTCGTCGGCGCTATCGTGATCGATGTCGACGGATCCGACGAACTCCTCGGTATAGGCGCGGCCACTTGCACCGTGCGGTTCTTGAGCTGGATCTGATGCCTCACGTGAGGCGCCCGGACCGGCATCGCCGCTCGGACGATCTGTCGTCCGTCCAGGCTAACGCTAACCCTGTGAGGCCGCGTCGCCGCAGCCATGTTCCCCTTCAGTGTCCCGTCGAACACCACTTGGCGCTTCTTAGCGTCGTTGAAGTCCAGCCTCGCGACGGTCGCTTTGACGGGCGGCGGTTGTCTGAGCACATTAACCAAATGGGGCCCTTTGCCTAGCTGTCCGCCCTTGATCTCGAAGAACTGAGCGACGGAGCCTGGGGCGGTCTTAATCAACGCCGCGGGTGGTTTCGAATCGCCGATGGTCGCAAGCGACACGACCGACGACAGTTGAGCTATCTGCCTGTTCTGAGCAAGCAGTTGAGCCCGTTGCGAGTGTGTCAGCGTGTGGGCGTGCAACACTTTCAGCTTGCTCGGCGGTACATGGTGTAACTGCGGCGTAACCACTACCGGATGGTGGTGGAGCTGTAGGGACTTGTGGGTTAGCGCGGCCGGTGCGAGCTGCACGAGCGGCGCGCCGACGCGCCTCGTGTTCGCCACGCTCGCGACGCTGGCCATGTTCGCGACGCTCACCATGTTCGCCACGCTAGCCATGTTGGCTACGCCGCCCGCCGACACGACGGTGCCGCCCGCCGTGACCACGTTCGACACACTCGCAACTGTCGCTGTACCCGCTGGAATTACGAAAAGGCAAATATGTAAAATACAATATGATATCATTTTGATGATATTAGGATCAGAGTCCTTATCAAAATTAATTAATATTGGTTTGTACGCTAAGGACTAGCACAGTAAGCGCCCTATTATAATTTCATTGTACAACATCCTGTAATATACCTACTGACAAATAAATGATTGATTGATTGATTGATCACAATTCATTCACTCAACTACACAACACAACACTGGTTTCAAATACTATTCACACGTTATACAGACTAAACTACGACAGAACAAATTGCCCTATGACATTAGAAGAGCACTCAACATTGTGCTATCAAAAAACAAGCTAGTGAGCTGTTTCTCAAGAAATATTTTGCAAAGTAATCGGTAGTATATACTACCGATTACTTTGCAAAATATATGCCAAAATATATATATATTGGCATATATTGGCATATATAGCTAGTTAGACCATTTCGATCGATACTAATAAGGGACATCTCAACACAGTATAAAGTAATTAAGTAAAGTCATCAAATGTAGTATAGAATAATGAAAGTACTCCTTGACTGACCGGTGAGTTTCGCCTGCGCGTGGGCATGCGGCAACACGGCGGTGAGTGGTCCGTTCTGCAACAGCCCCACCACCGCGCCCGCGCCGCTCGTCGCCACTACTCCCGCGCCAGCTCCGCCCGCCGCTCCCGCCGCCTGGTTTTGGAGTCGCACCTGTTCGGGGTAATCGATTTCAATTAATTATTATAAGTACGAATTTATGATCAATCTGTTACTGTCCCATTGCTGGGTATGGGATTGTTTTCAGAAAGGTTAGGCCATAGTTCACCACACTGGCCAAGTGTTAAATGGTAAAACGAAGCAAAGCAAAGAAATATTGAGAATGTACAAATTTACTGTGGATAATAAGGAATGGACAGCCTATTGGTGAGATTTCGGCCTTTTCCGCTTATGGAAAACATCGTGAGGAAATCTACACACTTAAAGAGTTCTCTGTCAAGTTCTTGAAAGTGTGTAAAGTCTACCAATCCGTACTTGATAAGCGTGGACTATGCCCTAACCCTTCTTATTCTGAGAGGAGACTCGTGCCCAGCAGAGGGACGTTAATGGGTTGATGATGATATGTACTCTATTTTATGCCATGTTTCGTTCGTCATAAACTATTCATGAAAATTAAACAACACTAACCTTCAGACTATCCGACACGGCGACGGTGACGATGTGAGGCGGCGTCGCGTCCGACGTAACGACAGTCGCGTCGCCGGCGCGCCGGTGCGCCGCCGACGTTATAATGTGCTTCTTCAGCGGCGAATGCTTCGTCTGAACGGTCTTCAACTGGACGCCGTGCGCGAGCTGCACCTCCTCGATCGTGTTCTCTTGGCTCTTCTTGTCTATCCTGAGCACCTGGTGGATGGAGTTTGGCTGGTTAGCCAACGTTTAGTTGTTTATTAGACATGTTTAGTTTAGTTGTGGTGAAACTAACCGTGTTTGGTAGAAAGGATTTTTTAATTTATCTTATTAGTTGCGCTTCAAATATAGATTCTCTGCAAGATGCCACCAAAAGATTCTGGGTTACTTTAGTCACATTGCTCAGACAACCTCAACAAATTGGTTGTTGTACAAAAGGTTAAAAGAATAAGACACCGTAGCCGATCTCCAAGCCTTTGGTGTGACCAAGTAACAGTTCTCGCTGATTGAACCGAGGGAAATGGCGAGAAAGTACACAAACAGCGATGAAGGCCGTTCAAGGACACGACCTTCAGAAATAAAGTTTACGACTAAGAAGAAGAGAAGAGGGAAGGAGTTTATCATGGAGACGGCCAGCAGTGTCTTCTTGCATTATCATGCAGCTACTTTGAAAACTAATATGAAGAATCAAGCGCAACTACATTAAGATCTTTTTGGCTCTGATCTTTTAATAGTGTACTTCTAAAAGATATACGACTTGATGAAATTAAAAAAAACCGCACCTCGTTAACCTCCTCGACGATGATCTTGCTGGTGGGCACCGGCGCCGGCCCTTCCAGCTTGGGCGTGTCGTTGCGTTTCCGCTGCGGCGGCGCGGCGGCAGCGGCGGCGGCGGGCGGCCGCTCAGCCGCCGCGACGTACATCTGCTCCGGCGGGGCGGCCGCCACGCGTACGCTGCTGCTGCCGCGGGCCTCGCCCCACCGCTCGGCTCCCCTCTCACCCCCCCACCGCCGCCGTGGGCCAGAGCCGGCACGCCCGTCCGAGCCCTGGCCTTGCGATAAAAAAGAATTCCCGTCCACGGTCATCACCAGCTCCTCCAAAATGTCCTCGCTTATCGAGATTTTCTTGTCGTCCTTCAGGTCTTTCAGATCAGTTTCTGATAGGATGCTCTCGACTTGAGCTTCGGTCAGACCGAAGTTGTCTCCGAGCAGGTCCTCGCTCACGTCTAGGCTGCTTCCGCTGTTGTCGACCTCTGGGTGAATGGTGTCAGCGAACAGCCCGCCCAGCGTGAATTCGGAAGTAGTGAACGTGTCGAGCACCCCCGAGGGTGGATCCAGCCGCAGCTCGACCGAGATGGGGGTGTCCATGTTGATGGGCAAGTAGTCATCCGAAGGTGTTATTTCTCGTGGAGGGGACGGAGGCGGAGTTTTCGGTCGGAAATGTAACCTGGACATGAAATTAAAGGTTTGAAGGTGAAGAATAAAATATATATTTGTTTGTGTTATTTATTATACATATGTTTAGTAATACTTATATGTTTGTATGTTATATATTACT
>DWKL01000052.1:0-28108 GCA_018249415.1 Phareas burnsi | reverse complement strand
GGATTGTTGCAAAGTAGTTCTTTCCTAACTTTGAATCATGGATTTCCGCAAAGTAACGCCTGATACTATTAACTATTTAAAATACATTTGTAACTATTTATTATGATCTAATGGTAACGATTGTTTTCTACATTATACCTCAAATCTTATAATTAGTTTTCTTTTAACTTTTCCTATGGTTATCCTATTATAATAACTCCATATCCCTATATTATTCGCCTTATGTTGTTGGTCTGTATCAGATTGTAAGTCTACATTGTTGAATGTGCGTACTAAGTTATAATAGATGCATTCTGTCTGTCCTTTATTCTTTTGTATTATTACAACTCTCACACTATTTTCTGTACGTAATTCACACGGGTGAACTAAATATTTAAACTAAATACACCAAGTGCTTTAAGGTCACTGTAATACTGTGTGTGTAGATAAAAAGATGCAAATGATAGAAATGACGCATTTAACAAAAATATTTATTATGTGTTTATTCGGCATAGTCTGAATAATCCTTCCGTGTATGTGTAATGTATTGTTGTATTCCTACATTTGTAATATATTTTCCTACATTTCCACCTAATTTAGCCGTCTACATACCTTGTATCCATGCCATTCTATCTATGCCAATTCAGTTAACACGAGGATGACAGAGGACGACACAAGATTATATTGGAGATTTTTTTTTATGTTATAAGACTTTCCAACCAACATACAGGTGACCTGATGTTATGTGGTCTTTGGATCCCCAACCCCAACACGCCCAACCTCTAACTGTAAGTATGAGTTACATAAAATTGAAGTCTTACGTGGTTCATACATAGATACATTACTACTCCTGAAGACTGGGATGGTTGACCTAACTGTTAGTGTATCCGACAATCGCCGACAACTGACAATAATTTATAGAATAGAAATTGGAGTATGGTGGATAATTTTTTTAAGCTTCCAACGTTTGTGTGGCGATTTCGTTTAATGAAAGCAATAATGCACAACCTGAACGAGTTAGTGAAAACCGGTCTTTGTCACATTTTTCTGCAATAAAATTTTGACGTAAAATAATTTGTCTGTCATCATTTATTCTAGGGTACTGGGGCCGACGGCGGTGCTACAACTGGCGGGGCGCGATGAGCCTCCTCCTGCGAACGCGCGGCCTCTTTACTCTTTGGCGATGCGAGGAGCTGTTATATGCTTCTCGGGGTTTCGAAAAAAAGATGAACTTGTGAGTATTTCAGAAATAAATGTAATTTTGTGGGACATTAAATTACAGTAAACGTCCTGTTTCATAAATTAATCCCTTCTATGCACTTTCTGACACAAATACTTGATGAAATTTCTTTACTTCTCTGTAATCAAAATATTGAGTCTTATATCAGTAATTTTGTTCCGTTCTATTGTGTACGGCTTGCAAAAGGCACGAGGACACACAAATAAGAGATCCTAGGGAACATAACTATAGTTCGTGTATAATAATGTCATAAAGTCACAAGTAGTAGCAACGCAACGGCCGACTTCAGGCCGACCTGCAACTCTATGTGGCTACCCCACGAGTCTGCTCATTATCATTACATGTCTAAGGGCGACAGTGACCACTTACTAACAAATGGACTGAATACTATATAGAAAAATATTACTACTGTACAAAAAAAAAAGTCTGTTCCCTTTTGCAACGTTGGTTATGTGAAAAACAGAACCTATGTAACTCCATGAAAAGGCGCGTTGATTCGACCGTGTAACCGGCGTTTGTCCGCAGACGTACCTGATAACGTTAATACACTATATGGGCGGGTCAATCCGCAAGGACATGTCGAGCAAGGTGACGCACTTGATCGCGGCGGCGGCCACCGGAGACAAGTACCGGTACGCGTCTGGGTTCCGCGTGCCGGTACTCGCGCGCTCCTGGGTCGACGCGTGCTGGGAGCGCCGCGACGACCCCACCTGCCTCGCCACCGACGATACTATCATTGTAAGTGTTTGACGTTTGACGCTGAGGTAACTGCACCGGTCTGGCATGCAGAGGGTTGCGAGTCCGATTTACGGCTCCCAGAGTAGACTTCAAAACGATGCATTTAGGTTTTTATTCTAGGTCTGAGAGTTTGTATACTCACAATCATATGTGTACATAATATTAGGTTTAGAAATGATCTGAAATGACTCCTTGATTGTCACCGTCCAATTAGACTATATTCTAAAATCCTTAAAATTTTAGAAACATTGTTTAGTTCTCTTACGGACATTATTTTGAGTAAATTTAATTAGTAATGTCATTATTATATATCATGTATTAGTATCATCTTAAAGATTTTAATTATAAAATATAAACTGTTCTTAAAGCCTGAAAAGGCGTAAAAGAATTGTCAAATGTCAATTCACTAACTGCCCGCTATCGCTGGGCCATAGATTGGCAAAACTCGAGTGAAATGCTCTACCAGATTTTTTTCCTTTTTCGTCGAACAGTGCAAAGTTTTACAGGAATGCAGTTATATATAATTTCGGCCTCTCAAGATTTTGGTTAGGGGTTCGACTCCAGGCACGCACCTCTGATTTTTCGAAGTTATGTGCTTATTAAAAAATATCACTTGATTTAACGATGGAGGAAAACTTTCCGAAGAATTCTCCATAAAGTTCTCAGAGGTGTGTGAAGTCTCCTGCACTTGGCAACTGACTATGGCCTAACCCTTTTAATTCTGAGAGAAGACCCGTGCTTAACAGTGAGTAAGTAATGTGTCGATGAGGACGATGATTGTCTTAATGGAATTTCAGAAGGAGCACAAACTGAAAGTCTTCGCGGGCGCGCGGGTGTGCTTCGTGGGCTTCCCGGAGGAGGAGACGTTGCACATGGCCGAGGTCCTCGCGAGCAACGGCGGCGTCTCCTGCCCGCTCGATGACCCTGACTGCACGCACGTCGTATGTATACTGTCCTATTATTCTATATACATATTATTTAAAATACAACTCTTTTCAAAATTCAAATTCACCAAATTCCCGGGAATGAGATGAATTTATGTAGTCACTTAATACGTCTGACAATAATATTAATAAGAATATAAATGTTTACATCATTCCGAATTATCGTGGACCATTTACCTCTTAAATTGTACATTTATCAATTTATTTATACACCGTATGGCACATTAGATACTAATATTAGCGTTATGAACTCAGCATGCACGTAGAATCCTTGGTATCGCAAATCATTCTTAGTTTGGTTACATTGTAGACATTAGAAGTTATAGGTAGCGGTTTTATTTCCTTATTTATTTTGAAACATGTATGTAATTCCTTCTTTCAATAACTGCATATTGGTAATAATAACACGGACTTCAATGACATTTACTGTTTGATCAACAATTATCGAACACGCTCTATTGTAACGTCTGTGATAAATATATTTCCGAAGCCAGTATTCATTGTAGTCATTAGATATTACAAGATTCTAGATAAGTTTGCTTTTATAATGGAAACAATATTTCGTATAAAATGTTTTGGCACAAAACGTACTGTCCTGTATTGTACTTCGGTTTAGTTTTAATCGAAAGTCAAGACGCACTGGTTGCTAAATTAGCTAAGTCCTGTTCCGCACGACGTCAAGTCGACCCATTGTCTATTTCAACATTTCTATTGCACTATTTGTTGTAACATCACGACTTCCTCCATGCCTTTCAAACAATCACTTCACCGTTGTTATCTGTCACGCAAATGTGTAGCTAGCTTTTGTGTACACCTTGGAACATTATGTTTATCCGTAACAGTAGTTCACATTTGTCATATCACTACAGATCATATTAAAAAATATTACATATTTTGCTTCAAATCACATCATGCCATTGGTTTGGTTATTCACTGTCTGTTTATTATTTATACTTCTTAAACGGTTTCTTCTTTTTAAATTGTTTTGTCTTTGTCCAATTTAATAAAGAAATAAATAAAAAAAAAATCAGCTATCAACATAAACATTTATGACAGGTAGCAGCTTTATCTGTGTCTAACTATTTCTGTCACAACAGTAATAATTATCGTTCTGCATGTTTGTATCGGAATGGCTTCATTACATCATTGCGTGGTGTGTTTCACACATGTTTCAGGTAATGGCCAATGGGGAGACTTTCGGTCGTTCGCTTATCCTTTCTCCTCATCCTAACACTCCCAACACGTCCACGAAACCATCCCGAGCCACGCCCAACCGTTCCCAAACGACTCCAAAGAGCTCTCTCTATCGTAGACTGTCGGCACGCCTCTCGGGCCGGCGCGCCAGTCCCGCCAAACAAGGCGCTGAGAGTAGCCACGAAGCTTACGATGACAGAGAGCAGCGCTTGCAATATGCAAGAAACAGTATTAACAATATTCGACTGTCCTGTAAAGACAAGGAACAGCCCGACGATATCAGTATTAGTTTTGTAGGAAGATCGTTTATAGACGATTTGTGTTGTGATATTGAAAACGATACATGTACCAGTGCTGCTGAACAAATAGAAATGAGAAAGTATAGAAAGTGCGATAAAGAAAACAAACACACGGGGCAAGGTAGACACGGGTCTATTAGAACGAATGACAAGGATAAGAGAGAAGTTTTTAGAAATAAGTCTATTAACGTATTCAATATAGTTGACTGCCTCACCGAGGCAGGATCGCTTCATTCGTCTTTCACTAAAAGTCTATGCGATCTCGATACTAGAGATGAACCGGGTTTTTTACTACCCACCTCGATCGTCGGAAAAGAGTTGCAACAGTCGACAACGACCATATCGTCCGGAAAGAAAAGGAGTCGGAATTCAACCGAATCAAATTTTCAAGTAAGCTCCATAGATGCACTCAATTTCTCCCCAGATAAGTCTGAAGATTCTAATTGGAAATCTATTAAAAGATTAAAAATTAAGGACTCATTTAAGTTTAAAAACCGACCCACAATATTCAAGAGAACAAAGAAAGAATCTGTTTCAAAGACTACAGGAGATATTACCGTTGAGCCTGTGAGTCCAGACAGCGTCAAGCCGACAGATCCTGCAGGCGAATACGTGGCGTCCACGTCATCTCCCATAAGGGAGGACGACAACACCTCCATCAACTCGATGAACATGAGCAAACAGTCGGGGTTCTTCGACATTTCTTTCGCGTCCATACGTAGTTCCAGAACTGCAAAGTCGGCTTCGAAATTACGTAGGAGCGTGAAATCATTCACTGCCTCATTCAGGAGCGAAAGAAAGAAAAAATACGAGAAGCGGGCCGAACGAAACGCCGTAGCGGTGGACCCCTGCCACCTGCCTCCAGACTTGAGTAACGTTTCAACTCCTAAGAGAGAGCTCGACCGAATGAATTTCGACATATCGCCCGTCCAAGTGGATACGGTGGACAGTACCGAAATGAACACGCCGGTAAGATCCGAACGGGATCTGGACGAATTAGACGACTCGACGGTGTTCAAAACGCCGCAGAGCGTGTGGCTGCGCGCCCACCGGCACTCGCTGTGCGTCCCCCCCGCGCGCCCCGCGCCCCCCTCCCCCGCGCCCGCCGCGCCGCCCGCCGCCGCGCGCGACCGCCCGCCGCCCGTCTCGCCGCCCCCCACCCGCGACGCCCGCGCCATATCGCAATGCCATGGACTATCGCTGCCGGTACTAACCCCATTTAATTCAATACTGCTAAACGTTAGACTGAGCTTGTTTCGCCGTAGTGAACCTTAACGGTCCATCTACAGTAAAACTCTGACATTCATTACCTACATTCGAGATGTCATCCGATCTCGAACTCTTCGCTGTTTTGCATGACCATAACAAACAGATAATTAGGTGCTTCATAGAATCCGCACAGATGAGGGTTATATTGTATGCATTATATTATCATGAGATAGATAATTATGAGATATTATGTTAAAAATAGGATAATTATTTTTTGTGATAAATGTGTGTTGTGTTGTTGTTCTATTGCCAGGTTGTAGACGAGCACAACACAGGCGTGGCGCCGGACTGCTCGCCGCGCGTGCACGTAGTGAAGGCGGAGTGGTTCTGGGCGTCCGTGCAAAACGAGGAGGCGCAGGATGAACAAGACTATCTCTTTAAAGATGTAAGACTGAAACGATTTTATTTCAATTTTTCTTAAGGGTAACTTAAATATTATGTGTTTTGATTTGATGTAACATAAAAAAAATCATTAATAATATGTACTCAATTATACACTTGCGGCGGAACGAAAACGCATGTACGCATACGAGCTTGACAAACAGCGGATGTAGTTTCTGCCGTCCGGCGCCATTTTTTCGTAAAAAAATATGTACAGACGGTATAAAAGGCGATCTAGTTTAGAGGAATGCATTAGCATTTGTTTGATAAATACGACGATAAAACCTCAAACATTCAAAATTCTCGGTTATAAATATAAAGTAGTTTATTTATCATACCATACATGAAAACCATTCTAGTATACTTAATAGTGAAAGATATAATGTATTGGATTAGTACCTGGACGAAGTGTCTCGCCGCTCGTCGGTGGGTGCGGGGTGCGGCGCGGCGTGCGGCGCGGCGGCGGGCACGGACGAGGCGGGCGCGACGGCCGGCACGCCCACACAGCTACAGCGCTTGCGCAAGCGCAAGCTGCGCGGTGGCGACGCTGCCCTGCACAAGCGCCGCTCCTCCGTGGGCGACGCCGTACTTCTCAGCCTCTCCAACAACCTGCTCGACTGCACGCCCTCGCCAGATGGCAAGCAGCTATTGGAAGGTGAGCGATAATTTTCAGCATATTTTAAAAAATGAAGGAAATTTCAAAAATGTATAAACAAGATCGCCTCTGCAATCCCCTTATAGCTAGATGCAAACTTTTTTAAAATTAATACAACATTTTTACTATACATATTTTATTCATTAGACTCGTTAAAATTGTGACGTATTTATGTAATTCATCATTAGCTATGTTAATCTGAAAATATTGTTTATTGCAATTATATTATTTGTTCTGTTTACTTCTAGAATCCGAAGTACCCGATAATGTTGTCCGAAAGCTATTATCTCCTCGTCAACAAGTATTTATGGAGCTATTACAAACTGAATCAAATTATGTCGGGATATTACATACCATAGTTACTGTAAGTATGTGTATCACGATTTGTACTTATAAACATCGCTTAACTTTATATTCTTTTAACATTTACTGTTAAACGCTTGCCTTTTCAGATGTTTAAACAACCGCTAGAGGAAATGGTTGAGGATGACCCAGATAATGGCAAAAACCAAGCATTGCTCAATAATACAGAACTTAAAATAATATTTGGAAATTTACCGCCTATATATGAATTACATCAGTAAGTATATCTATTAATTATTGCGTATCATAGACTCTCTTTTGCACCGCATTATCATCATAGTTAAGCTTGAGATATACCAAGAATAATATTCACCTGCAAAATTTCGTAATGTCATTGTACATTCTTCATAAATCTGATCCACTGTCTGCCCAAACCTAGAACAAATGTCATTTAGATGTCGAGCCGCGTGCATTCTCATAGAATGTTCATAAGTATCTCAAGGCTTTAAGGCGATTAAGGGATTAAATACAAGAGGTAGGCACCATTGTTTACCTGTCTAGTCAACCATCTACTTTGGTTATCAAGATGAACGGCCAAGCGCGGTGACTTCGAAAACACCCCCCCCCCCCTGCGCGAGCCCTATGTCCAGCAGTGCACTTGTAAGAGCTGATAGATATTCTGTGTTTTCTTCAGACGGATGCTGGAGGAGCTGCACTATGCGCAAGCGCACTGGAGCGAGGAGGTGAGCATCGGGCGGCTGGTGCTCAAGTACACGCCGGACATGGTGAAGGCGTACCCGCCCTTCGTCAACTTCTTCGAGAACACCAAGGAGATGCTGCAACAGTGCGACCGTGAGAATCCCAGGTGATTATCATCTTGTATTACTGCGTCTTAAAATTGTACCTTATACTAAAAAGAAGTTCAGTATTCTTTTAATTAAGAAAGCAAACAAATTAACTTAATTCTATTCTGTAAAGTGTCATTATCGTCTTGAGTTTAAGAGATCTCTAAATTTTTTTGATAAAAAATTGTTTTGTATATGATTTCAGATTTCATGCATTCCTGAAAATCTGCCAAACCAGACCAGAGTGTGGCAGACAAAGTTTACAGGAGCTTTTGATAAGGCCAGTGCAGCGACTACCTAGTATAAGTTTACTATTGGATGGTGAGTTTATATTTAATTACGACGTCGTCGTTGAACGTATAATATAGTACTAGATTTACGAAAGCATGCTCCGAAGTAATCTTCGAATTTTCGCAGGTGTTATGATTATGATAATCATTCTTCATGTATCTCACATACACATTTAAATATGTATCAGTATGTACTCTATAATATAATGTAGAAATGTCATATATTTATAAAATAAATAACAATTTGTCTTGCTTTGTTGAAAAATGATATATCACATATATCATTTTCAGTATTGCAAATATTATCTAATTGCTTAATGCACATTTTGTATGAAATCACTTGTACGAAATTTTACATCCCATCCCATTGTTGACATTTGGTCTGGTTCTCGGATAAATGACACCTATACCTGTTGTTGTTGTTCATTATGCGTTTTGTTAGCTTTTTAGTTTTGACAACTGAGCGCACATCCGACGTCCATCGGTTGCTAAGTAAATACGTCTAAAACTTGAATTTTTTCAGTTATTATTTTGAAGATAATTTCACGATTCTATTAATTGGTACGAAGTATCCCTAGAAATGTATGTGCTCTGAAAGTTCAGTGCCCTAGTTCACACAATGCATGTTGCACAGACATACTGAAGCACACGAACAAAAGCAATCCGGACCACTGCGCGCTGGTGTCGGCGCTGGCAGGCCTGCGCGAGGTCATGTCGCACATCAACGAGGATAAACGCAAGACGGAGGGGCAGCTGCAGATGTTCGACATTTACAACGACATCGACCAGTGCCCGGTGAGACCTACCGACGATCCTTGCACCCATAGACACCCTTAATCTCATTGGAGACGTTTTTTGTGATTGTTTGCATCAATTGTTTTTTGTTAACAAAACGCCTTGCATAGCGTAGGTAACGAATTGATATCTAAAAAGTATTCTGCAAGGAATGTATTCTGAATAAAAATACTTCAGTTTGAAGTGTGAGTACCAGCAAAGTTGTATCCTTTTACTGTGATAAATTAATTAAAACTTATAAGTAATATAACGGGCAATTCTTGTATATCATGCAATCAATGTCTCAAATGGTTCTTACATTTCTCATGCCGTTTTGTGTATTAAATATCTATATTACATTCTCTTTACCACTTAACGCTGTTATCCCAAATCCATGACAGTTAGAGGGGCATTTATTTCGGTATCCCAGTTATGAAGTTCACCCGTAAAATAATTATTTTATAGGACGATTGTTACTGATCAGTAAATATTATTGCAGGCGCATCTTGTATCCTCACATCGATCTTTTGTCTCCCGCTGTGAAGTCGTTGAGCTTTCCAAGGAGCTATCAGGCAGAGGAGACCATCTTGTACTATTCCTCTTCACAGACACCATGGAGGTGTGCAAGAAAAGATCTAAAGTAAGTGATATTGTAGGCCGCTTATTCATGCGCGTAGATAAACTGTCGGGGAGATTAATGCGTATTGACATTAAGCAGAAATTTCTATAAACTATTGGGGAGATAATTGCGTATTGACATTAAGCAGATATTTCTATAAACTATTGAAGAGATAATTGCGTATTGACATTTAGCAAAAAATCCTATAAACTATTGGGGAGATTAATGTGTATTGACATAAAGCAGAAATTTCTATCGATACTTATTTCGGACTTTTTTTGTATATGTTAAATTTAAAAAATATATTTTATCAGTACATTCACAAATATATACGAGACAAAATTTTGTAGTATATTTGTTCTTTGCAGGCTTTCAATAGTAAAAGTCCTACAAACGGCACGGGCACGATGCGGATAGGGTCCAGTAAACCGTACAGGCACATATCGCTCATGCCGCTGAGCACTGTCAAGCGCGTCGTCGATATTAGAGAAACTGAAGGTAAGATGATCATCATTTGATAAAATTACTGTGAAATTAAAACAATAAAATGTATATGAGCAAAATGAAATAAAATTGGATTGTAAATAGAACTTATCCTCACTGCGAGTGGAACTTGTCTCTTAATATGATTGGTAATAGAAAGAGAATATTATTTCGGCCTTTGTATAAACCAATAAGTAGGCATTTTTCTGTATAATGAGTTTAATTTTTTTCCAGATTGTCACAATGTATTCGCGCTAATGTGTCGGAGTAATCAAGAATTAAAAGAAAAATTATATTCGTTTATGATAACTGATGAAACAGTGGAAAAGACACATTTCCTTCGACAATTGTGCAGGCAAATGGCGAACACTGTTTGTAAAGCTGATGCGGTAAGTCCTTGAGATGTTAAACTTTGCCTGCATTGTATTGTAATGAAACCTTCCTCTGCTTTGTGAAAAAAATCCAATGTATTTATTACCGTATAAGTAAATTGTAGTCACGTCGAAAATTTAAGGAGTAGTTTATAATTTGGGTCATATTAATTTCCGTTCTTGAATCTCTTTAAGCAACCATAACCCTCTCCATAGGTTAGTTTCATCTTAATAAGTCAATTAATGAATATAGGTCACTTACCTTACTTACCTTCCGCAAAGTAGCTCAATGGCAACTAATATGCCAGGGACTAATAATATTTTGCTTAATTTCCGGTTGCACTTGACTGCCATTATATTTTAAATAAGATATCAGTCTGACTGTACTTAGTGGAAATTACTGGAATTCCCGCAGGTCGGAAAATTATTCTAATGCCCTTCATTTGTTATTGCTAATGTGTGATATCTCTTGCAGGATAAGTTTCTGGCCTGTTTGGAATCACATCAGCTGGACATCGACACGAGTGACTTTACACTAAGTACACTTTCCAAGGTGTCAAAATTCGCCGCACGCACTAGGATCAAGGTAGGCCGACTCTGTTAAACAATTGTTAGTTTTATTTTAAATAAACTTTCATAAATAGTCTAGACTGTACATGCAATAAATAAAACATAATTTAAAACCTTGGCATGATTTAGTACGTACGTAGCTTAGCTTGCATACCTGATACTGGATGTATAATATAATCGGGACATTTATTATTATTATATTAGTGAATGCAGTAATTAAAATATAAATTTAACTATTTATGTTCCTAAGGCATGGCAGTAAATCTAAAATATCGCTTTCAGTATACATTTATCAGTTAACAGTAAAATTATATATCATTACAGCAATGCATTAAAATCATTTTAATGTAATAAAAAAAAATGTTAACGTGTTCCATTAAAAAAAATGGATAGTGTAAAAAAGATAATACTGTTTATAAACAAATGTACGGATCGAATGCACTAAAGCGAGTTAGCACAAAAATCTATATTTTACCGCAACTTTGAACATTACCCGAATGCCACACAATTATAATTTCAGCCTTTAGTGCGTTTGTTAGATTCCTGCGCAGACTACAGACTTATGAACTGGTACCGTGATTTCAACTCAATTTATTATTTTTTTAGTTACATATGATTCAGTAAAAAACAGAACGGAAGGTTCAAGAATTAAATACGACATTTTGTCATCGAATCATCATGTCGATGTAATTAGCAAAGACGTAATTTCTTGAATGGGATGAGATCTAACTAATCTAGAAATCTATTGTCTTAATGGATCTTAAGTGCGACACTGTAATTACGCGAAAAAAAGATTACGCTTTAGGAGCGATCACACGTGAGTCTGTAGTCGCGCGACACGCAGTGCGGTGGGTAGCGTCAGGCGTGTGTTGTAGCTGGAGGCGATGGCGGGGCTGGGCGGCTGGCTGCGCGCCGAGCCGGGCGTCGGCCTGCTAGACACATGGGTATTGCGCGCTCACTTACTCGCACAGGTCTGCCTCACCCTCGCCCGCCTCGCCCGCTTCACCCTCACCGCACCATCACCCTCGCCGTCACCCTCACCCGCTCGTCGAATCACTTCATAATATCTCAAACGTAGCACTCAAAGGAACGCTTTTCTTATTTTGTCCACGTGATTACAAGCTACCTGTGAGCGTGCCATACCTAAAGTTTTCGGTCCATATAACCACATCTTAACCACCACATTAATATTTATTGTTTGTCGTGGTGTTGGTTAACCTGTTGTATATTGTAATTAACCTTTGTTATTCATACTATTATATAAAATTGCGTCAATTTGTATGTGAACTTTGAAGTTACAATTTACATTGTTCATATACTAAGCCTAATTGATTTAAAGGTTATCATATCAAAACATGAAAACCGTATGCTATACACCGTAATTCATTTTTGGGGTTGTTTGAATGATTTGTGGTTGATTGCGGTTGTATATCTAGTTAAAGACTAACAAACATGATATATACAGTATGTAATCTAAATGAAAAATAACAAGTACAAATAATACAATACAAAATAAATATTTTTTATTAAAAAAAAAAAGATGTATTCTTATTTCAATCAAGATTTATTCTAAATGAATTTGCATAGATGTAATTTTGTATCAGTGTTATTTCTTACTGGGATTGGTTCCTAACAGGTAGTTTTGCTTATTATTGTAAAACCAGTACCGTTGATTTACATCTTTGGCTAGTATAATAATGCAGCGGTTCCGTGCAGGTGGGCCGCGCGTTCTCCTTCAACAAGACGCCGTCGAAGCTGAAGCGCGCCATGTCGTCCATGATCTCGCCGTTCGGCTCCACATCCAACCTGACGCCCGCCTCGCAGCTCGCTCAAATGAGGCTCGCAAGTTGCAACAATATCAATGTACGTATAGTAACCATCAAAGCCCCGTTTTGAAAGCAGATCGCTCCATGTTCATTTATACATGAATAAAAAAATTAAGTATTTGTCTATTATTTAAAAAAAACTTCCAATTTATCTCGGGGTGTTTACTTACATGTAATCAAAATATATATATTTTTTGTAGTTATTAATTTAATCAATTTAGGATTCTTGTGTAAAAAATTAAAATTTATACTAGGTATAGTAATTTTATACGTTTTGGAACAAATTGCCTGGTAGCCCTAATAAACGAATAACTAGGGATATTGAGTGATTTATGTTTTAAAAGAATTAATTGAAATGAATTAAGAAAAACGTGCCTATAAGTTCTTTATAAAGATATATAGGTGTCGTTTTTTATAAACATTGTTAATACTTATTTATGTACATTCATTATTTTGGTGTGGGATATTTTGAGTCTAGTATCTGTCTGCGAGAGCAAGCACTTGGGTATGACGATAACTCGATTAGTTAGTAGAGGAAGCAGTGCAGTCGGTGACGTAACGTCTCGCGTGTACAGGAGATGGGCGCAGGCGGCACGTGCGGCGCGGGCGGCGCCGGCGCGGCCGGTGGCGAGGCGCTGGTGGCGCCACTGTCGGTGCAGCCGACGCGCAAGGCGGCCGGTGCCGCGGCCGCGCTGCGCCGCTTCTGACGCCGCACTGCCACGCTCGCGTGACCGCGCGCGGACCGCTGGAACTGATGAACCAAAGTTTTGATGTCGTTGTGTGGTCGTCGTCGGACGACGAACCGGAGCATCGAAGAGTTGTGATACGCAAGGAAGAGAGACTCGGCCCGGTGTAAAGTTTTGTGAATTTTTGCTTATATTTTAGTGAACCAGTGCTATTTTATAAACGTGATTTATTAATAAGGTGCAGGGTGCGGCAACTAAATGTAATTTATTTGTGCACGCTTATGATATTGGGCGAGGCCGATTTGTAGTCATAGAGGAAAGTGCCTTGAAATGGAAACGAATTGAAAGGAATCGCACGGGTTCAATAAATTATTGGAAAGTATTATTATATTATTACTGAATGTAAAGATGTAATGCATTGAGATTGATTTATAGGTTGTAGTTTATGATATTGATTCATACAACAAGCTCGAATCCCGGTGAATCGTCACCGCAAGTCCGCTGCGATAAGCCAAAAATGACTATTATTAGACTAATATATACAAATTTTTCATCTTTGTAAATTGCAATAGGTCGTTGACTTAAAGTAAATTATTATCTCCACTATTATGGCGGCTCTACCCATGTACCTAGTTTTGGGATCTGTGTAATATCTTCGTCCGAATGAATCGGGCGAATTTTAACTCGGTGTCACGTAGAAATATTGATATTATTGGTTAGTCTGGAGTAATATGTACATATTGTGATATTTTAATTTAATCGTGAAATAGGTTAGAGCAGTGTTGTTATTTGATAACCTTATCCGTCTGGTATTCATTAAAGCGTTCCTAATATTGCCTCGTCGCTTTTTGCAAACTCGATTAGTTGAATGTCCCTCGACCCCATTGGTATAGTTTGCGTCCGTGTACATAGCGCCCGTGACCACTCCCATAGCGAACTAAACGACTCGAATGCTATTTTTTCGTTCAACTACTGATGCAGGCTCAAAAGGCTACCTTAAGCATCGATATTGTCATACGTATGCAGGTTACGTTATGCATTGTACAAAGATCTATATTTATAAATATTTTAATGATTGAAAAAAATAAACGTTTATTTTTAATCGAAATTAAATAGTTTTATTTACATAACTTCACCATTTAGTATACAGTTCCAAAAGTCAATTGTAAATAAATAAATTATATTCAAGGGTGTGTGTTAAATTTTATTACAAATAAATTTTGAAAACAAACGATTGATTGTACATATAGGGTGAAATTGAGAATGAGACACGTAAGGCTAAACTGGACGTCGGCTCTAGTACTTTCACGAAAGAAGAAACATTAGATGCCAAAATATCGGGCGTAATTCTTTTGAGCGCGTACCGCCGTCCATGGCTGGTTGTTCAATTACCGAAAAGGATGGTGCAAAGCATCAAAGGTGTAAAAAGAGCTCTCCCTCGGAATCGGCGATGCATTGGCGACTCCTCTGGTGTTGCATATGTCCATGGGCGACGGTGACTGTGGCCATCGGGTGGCCCGTCTGCCTTATTGCTAGGTTTGAATAAAAAAAATTAAGGTTAATTTCGCGAGGCGCGCAGCAAAACGCACGCGGTGTAGAGAGTGCGCAGCGGCACGGCCAACGCCACCGTCGCCAGCGCCGCGCTCGCCGCCACCAGCGCCGCACCCGGCAGCTCCGCACTCGCCAGCAAAGATGCTTTCGTTACCAGCAATGCCTGCACACACCCACCGCTTTGTATTGATAAACTTCGTCAGATGAGAATAGGTGAGAGAACTATAGTTCATCCGGGGAGGTAGCAACACCGCCCTCAAAACCCGCCGTGAAGAAATTCTTGTTTTGACTGGAGAGGAACCGTTGCTGGATAAAGTTATAGCGAGTCGACCATCTTAGTCCATAGAAGTAGTAACGCATCTACGTACAACTAGTCCTGTTTGAGGTTAGATATAAGTGTTCATGGGCAGCAAAAACTTAGAATTAGGTGACCTGCAAGCTCGTTTTCTACTTTTTCGTACTCGTATAAAAATGTATATACATATGCAAACACAAATAATACCTGACAATGTAATATGCGAAAATTTAAACATAATCTTGAGAAGAAAAATCAAAATAAATTTGTGGCAAATAATAATTTACACGGCTGGACGTACGAAGGTAATGAACGGCATGAGTTGCCACTGAGTGTTTATCCTTGAAGCGCAGGTGTTCTCTTCGGTAGCGACGTTCATGTCGGAGACGAAGTCGTGTCCTCGATACACGTACAGAAGTGCGACCAGCTCCAACAAGCACACGAACGGCATCGTCACTCCCGACATTATAGCGTCTACGCTCTCCAATAAAGCTATGCCACCCTGTTGATTCAAGAGGAACACAGTAACTCAAACAGTCATAGCTTAGAGAACCTGGCCACTCACGCTGAGTGTCCGAGGTTCGAATCCAGCGCTCGCCTCTGATTTTTAGAAGTTATGTCCGTATTAGAAATTAAATGTCACTTACTTTAATGGTGAAGGAAAATGTCCGGAGGAAACCTACACATCTGAGAGGTCTTTGTAAAGTTCTCTAAGGTGTGAGAAGTCTACCAATCCGCATTTGGCCGGCGTGGTAAACTATGGCCCAGCCCTTTTCATTCAGAGTGGAGGCCCGTGCCCAGCAGTGGAACATTAATGGGTTGATGATGAAGATAATGATGACGGTAACTCATTTTCTAAAAACACTATAACTACAGAATAGGGAAATTTTCTTACGTCAGTAGCACTCAATAAGCTCAAAGTCATGCAGCTTAAGATAACTCCGGCAACTACGAACTGTTCTGCAAAACTAACAATTACCAATGATGGAAAAGTATATACATATAATTTAATAAAAATCAGATCGATTTAAAAAAAATGTTGAATTAAGATACTAACACTAAGTTCACCCTGTATTCAAAAATTGTGTGCAGTGCTGTTTTTATTAGCACAAACGCTACTGTCATATACGAAAACATTAGACCGCCGAAAATCAATGTTGACCTGGAAAACATGAATGTTACATAAGAAATCCATTGCAGATAAACCTAAATATTATCAGAAGTTTTGTGATTAACAATTAATATCTTACGCAAGATGCGAGTAGTTACCAACCAATGCACATTTGGAATACATGGGTATGATCCAAACAGTACCTAGAAATAAAGGTAGCATAACAGGATTATATACAATATTTCAGTAAATAGTAGAAGAATTTTTTCATCTTAGAAAAGTAACAAACGATCGTGCTGGCCGCCTGATGTTAACCTCAAACTGGACTGAAGTCCTATGTAAGATACTAGGACTGAGGACTAAGATGGTCGCCACGCTGTAAGTGTACTCGGCAACATCCACTCTCCAACCGTAACACGAGAGGCCTCACAGCGGATTACAAAGGCGTCGGCATTTCCACGGACGAACTATAGTTCTACCGCCCACAAACTACTAGTCTACTGTTGCTACCAGACTTTGTAAGGGCTAGACGAAATGACAGAATAACAAATTAAGTACCTACTTACTTTCTTGCATTATATATTCTGTCTTAATACTGGGCTGTAAGCAGTCGATAAGCGCGCAGATGGCCGCTCCCGATGAATGCAATACCGTCATCAACAGCATCAGGCCGGAGTGCCATACGTTCTCATTGTTGAGGTGTTGGTCGATATGACCCGCGGCTAAATATTCAATAAAAAATCCATATAGGTACAAAAAAAATCAATAAGTCTAAAGAAGCAAGAGATAATACCGTAATGATTTAGTCCCTTCCCGTGTATTATTTCTGTGCCAACACTGGCCGCATGTATATAGAGTGCTACTTCAAAAGCATCTGCCAAACACTAAAATTATGTTTTATAAATATTAAAATGTAATCACGTAGTAACAATATCTCTTTCAGCATTAATAAGTATATTTTATATACGTACAGCAATCACTTCCTTTGTTCCAATCCGAAATAATCTTATCATAGGTCTACTCTTAGTTGCAAAATTTGTAAATGCTGTAATTAACAACACGGAGACCCATATCCACGGGACGGCCACCAACCAATCATACATGTTGTTCCAGATTAACTGAAAGTATACATTGAAAATTCTATCGATTACAACGGAAATCGATCCGACAAAAAACTATTTTTAACTCTATTTACTTACTTTACCATGATTAATGCGTTCCACAATCATTAGGATCCATAAAATGATCCAAACCATAATGAGACTCAGCACTAAGGGCATATTGAATTGACCGAAGTTATAGTCTGTACGATAAGAAACCACTTCCACGCTAGAATTTAAAATACTTATTATTCATAGTAACTTTTCATATATTATTTAAAAAAGAAAAAAACAATGAATTACGTACAAGAAGAAGTTATAGGCAGGAGTACTATACAAAGCCGGATAACCCGTAGTATATTTCTCCTCGCACATTTCTATTTGATATGGATCGCTTCTTTCTCTTATATTTTCAGACTCCCTGAAAGATATTTTGTACCGTAAAATAATAGCAAATTATGTGAACATTAAGTTTATTACCTATTCTAGTCTTGTACCTCAAACGTGTTGCGTTTCGCCACTCGAAATCAAACAAGCCAACAGTACTGGGTTCTATTTGTTCATCATCATATTCATACAATTCTCCATTCGCAAATGAGAATGTAGACTGTAAAAATAAAAGAAGTTATTGAAAGCCCAAATAAATGCTAATCTTTAGTAGGTCAAGCGCGTATCAGTACCCGTACTCGATTAGGTATATATTTCTACCGTTCGCCCAAGAAAATTAAAGCTACAGCCAAGTTATTAGATCACAACTTTGTATTAGGATACTAAGCTTAATATAATTACCGAATTCTGATCGAATTGGAAACGAAGTAATAAAAATTTCTAATAATTATATTATGTCATTTTAAATACCATCAACTTGTAGTCGTCATCAAATATGCCTAACGCTGTGTTCATGGAACTCTTCACAGTTTACAGGCGTTTTTAATGAACTGATTATACCCAGATATAAGTATATAGTGTAAAAGAAATTACCTCTTTGAAAATAAATCTTCTAGCATCTTTAAGGATTGGATCGTATGGTTTCAAGTGGAAATCTCTACAATAAGTAAATGGTAGTTTGCTATCGGCGACCGAGTGTTTCACGTAGATGGCAGCTATGGACGCAATTGTGCAGCAATTTATGGCTCGCACCAAAGCATTTATGCCAATTGCAAAGCCAATGCCTGCAATATCGTAACAAAATGTAATTGCATTGTAAATAAAAAATTGCATAGCTATAATTAGGCTGTCTTAAATTGTAATCGTTGCTATTAGTAAAGTCCATTTTATGCCAAAATATTTGCATTTTATTGGATGTAGCAGTAGTACGCGATATGATTAAGAGTTACACACAATATAATACCTGTTTAATTTTTAAACTGCGACTATTTTGTCTGTTAAAATTGATACTTACCATCAAGAATTGGTATAATGCGGAATGCTCTTCCTGGACCGCTGATGCTCCATTCACCGAGATACACTTCAAAGTGCCGTAAAGGATTGGCCAGTAAAGTCACAGCTATCACCAAAAATATGAGGAATAGGACTGAAATGATGACTGTTGTTAATTAAAGTAATATCTAGATATCGAATTATGTCTTGGCCCTTCTATTATCGCTCTAATGAGTTTTAATTAGTGTAGCTATTTCATATTCCGTTATGAAATAGGTACACTAATATAGTTTGATCTCATTGGCATCGTCTCATTAACTACCAATGGCCCCACTGGAAAGCTCAGACCTCCTTTCAGAATAGGAAAAGTTTAGGCCACAGTCAACCTTGGTAAGTAAGTACCCAGGCTTGGAAAACTTTATATATGAACATATAGAGGTTATGGAGAATTTTCAGATTGTAGGTTTTCGCAAGATGTTCTCTTTAACTATTAAAGCAAGTGATAATTAATTTGTAACTCACATTTTCATACGCACTTCCATATATCGGGAGGCACGTTAAGCTCTGTCCCAGTTCTTATCATTGGATACTGGTCGATAAACCTTGTCGTAGGCCTTATGGGGGGTTTGAAACATCCGACATAGATATACCATTAACGCATATCTCTATCAATCCGCATTAGAGTAACGTGGCGTAGCACGCTCCAGGTTTGCTCGAGTTGTGGGAGGAGACCCGTGCTCACTAGTGGGACATTAAAAGGGTCGCATTCATGCGTGTTACTAGGACTCAAAGGCACTAACAGAAGCCACCGGTGAGCGCAGAAGCTACGACGCGGCAGTGCATGGCGAGGAAGGCGCCGAGCGCGAGCGCGCCGCAGCGCAGTTTACGCCGCCCCACGACCTTGTGGCGCGGCCCGCCGCCCGCCGCATTGTCCATGCCGGGGATGTGCGTGGTCGACACTACCACCGACCACTGGCTCTGCTGTAGGCGGTCAATGTACATCGGAATAACCAACCAACATTGACACTATTGTAGGATTAGGCGATATTTTTTTGTCAGAAGATTAGCAAACTAGCGTGCAGGCCACCTGATGTTAAATGTTCAGCAGTCCACGGATACCTGTTTGAGGCTAGATGTTAATTTCCAACACGACTGAAGCCACGAGGTCGTACGTAGATGCGTCACTATTCCTGAGGACTAAGATGATCGCCTCACTTGTAAGTGTATCTGACAATCACACCTATGCAACCGACCGCGTGACCGCAGTTAGAACTTCAGTTTTATTTGAGTTTGCATGTGTTTGCTGGTGCCCAGGGGTTGCAGTGAGTATTCAAAATCAGGTAGCTCGCACGCTCGTTTGCTACTCTTCAAACGTAAAAAAATTCTGTTAGTAAATGGTTCCAGCCCCCCATGGATTTCTGTAAGCAACCTCCAAAAGGATTGAATTCCTACCAGAAATCAACCACAGATGAGTTGCTATCCCTGAGAACTAAGTTGGAACACCTCGTGTTTGTCCCCTTATGTTTATTGCACTCTCACGTTCTCCAAAGCATAACGCAGTAGCGTTTAACTCTGCTGTTATAAGGTGCGGTGTGACGTTAATGCCTCCAGTATTTAGTTTAACCACCATTAAAAATGATATATAATATGATTTTCCATGAGCACATTTTTGCTCCCTCAAGGTCACAAAAATTACTTAAGCTTAATTGGTTTAACTCAATGTTGATGTATGTAAGATTTATGATAGTTTTAATTGGAAGATTAACTTGCTGTACTTTCTATCCATTGGTACTCACCACATCTCTGTTGTCGTAAGTCAAAATTGTATCCATAGAATTTACGTTTTTAACTACATTTGCTGCCATGATATTAGGTGGGATCTAGGTAATTTATAAATTTATTCGTTATCTCCCGGTATAGTCAAGAATTAAATTTAATATTACTGTTTTAACACTAAATTTTATTTGATATGTCAAATTGTCAATAACTATGGCATTTGTCTTTGTCATATGTAAATGGCATGTCAGGAAACTCCGTGATTGCAATAAAATTATTGACATAGCATTATATTTACGCGTAACATAATAAGCTTAGGTGTCTTATCTGGTATCTGCGCCAAATAGTATTTTTTTTTTATTAATAGCACTTTTGTGCAATCACCGTGCCTTTCTTGTTTGGCGGAGTGTCCGTAATTTGCATAGAATTTAATAGGTTGCAAAACTGTGGACAGTCGGTGTAGGTCCCAAATCACTTGATGACAGGAGTCATATCTAGTTGGAAGACACACGAGTTTCTAAATTAACTAGTCGTTTGCAACGTAAAATAACAGACACAGTGTACAAAAAAGTAAATTTATTTACGTTATGCATTTACAAAATACTAAATTCACTCCTCACCCTCATTAATTTCAGGACATAGTTGTTTAATTTATTTACATATTTTATTACGTTTAAGTGAAAATAGGACATGTTAAGGATGCATAAAAATGATAGTAAAGTTACACATCATCGATTAAGAATGAACTTTTCATTCTCAACCCAAGTTATATACAATGTACTATTTTAACTCTTATGAATTGAGAGCATAAATAAAATATAATTAAGTTCTAAGCCTTAAAAGTTTGCTGTTTTATAAGGTAAGCTTAAAAAATATTTTGTACCAGCTTTAACTTATAACGTTGCATATCATATTGGTACCAGATACACATATAACGTGAAAGATTCATAAAATTATCACTATTTAGTTAACGATATATTTTATCTTAACTTAATTTAAAAAAAAAAAAATGCAAATCATATAATACGAAAGTATTTATTCATCAGTAAAAAAACATCTGCGCGACATTAATACGGGAGATTATCATTGATCAACATTACAAATTTATAGAAAAATCAATAGACAATCAGAGACAGTTCTTCATACTATTCACTTTTAAATAATTTAATTATAAGTTTAGCCAAAAGTTGCGCATGTCTACCTATTGGTATATACATTACAGTTCATTTGAATTGTGCAAAATTACACAATTATTTAATCGTTGTAAGGTTTATATTTTACTCGCTAACAAAAATAGACTCCCAACTGTAATCAGTTGGGAGTCTACTTACTTACTGTTAACATCACTTTATTACATCGATTCAACTTCAGTCGCGCCTTTATTACACCCTTAATTATACGCTACGTCCATAAATAAATCGGAATGTGGCGCACGTGTGGTGAGATCGTTTCAAAATTATTGCTGAAATGTTGCAACAATTGGTTTATTAATCTCTGAACGATCAGCCTTCAAACAGCGTGTATCGCCGGGTCAGGGCGTGCGGGGGCGGGGCGATGGCGGCGGCGCTAGGGCGGCGGCGGCGCGGCGGGCGGCGGCGCGTCCTGCGGCAGCGTGAAGTTGATGAGCAGGTCGCGCACGCCGGGCCACAGGATGCACTCGCCATGAGACTGGTTGAACTCCGCATACCTGCACCAAACGCGTCCTTTAAGATCTAATACCATGGTCAAGTATTTCTGGCAGCTAGTAGTTGGCTAGTATTGCATATCTTTCTGCATCTATATGTATTCAGTATGATGTTGGTACCTACGGAGTCAAATCTCGAAGAATCCCAAGTTTTAAACTTTGGTAAAAAGTAATAAATAAAACTGCCAATGACATCACTGAGATTAAAAACAAATTCTTCTCTTTAATACTCTTCTAAAATGAATTATGAATGTAAAAGTAACACGCCGATGCGTTTCTGTGTCCAAAAAAAAGTAGTAAATTGTAGTAACCCACCTCTTAAGATGTAAATTAACAGCGATAAGATGGGGTTGTTGCGCATCGCGTCTCTCCGCTATCTGCATCGCGTTTGACTGCATGTCATATACCAAAGGAAGAACCAGTTGGGTCTCGCCGCGAGTAAGACAAATCTGGAAATAATTAAGTTAGAAATGTATAGTTATCCACATAGATAATATTAATCATTTAGGAGACATAAAAATAACAAAATTATCTATAATTTGAAATTTGATAGCATGGAATAACATCAAAATTAGAGGAGTCGTTTACTTGAAATTTTGATTTTATATAAATGTCACTAATTTGGCATGTTAATACTGTTAACAGTTAGTCGTAAAAATATGTAGGACAACAATAAAATTTATAGAAATTGGCTTTGAGAAATCACTGACTGATAAATTTTTCGTTTGACAGCAGCGCTTATACTACTGTGAGGTATGCTAAATCAGATTTTATATAATTATATAAGGTATTTAAGATTGACCCTAAGGTATCTTTTTTAAAGTCGGTTGAAATGACATCGGATTGCGAGTGCGTTTACTATTTGTAAATATATTAAAATGTGAGTATAATTAATTACAAAGAACAATATCTTGTGCTTGGCGAGCAGCACTGCGGGCTGGCCGGCGGGCACGATCTGTGGGCCGGCGGGTGGGATGCGCAACGCCCACTGCAGCGTCCACAGCGCGGGCTGCACGGGTACCAGGTCGGCGCGCATGAGCGCCACCAGCGACGGCAGCGCAGCGGCGGGCGCGCCCCACGCGCGACTCCAGCCTTGCAGCGCCGTCGCACGGTACGGCGCGATCGCCACGCGCTGCTCGAAGAACTTCTCCATCACCTGCATCGCGACATTGCACGTAACGACGTAACAAAGCGCACCGTTTACGGTCATGATGAATCCCGTTGCATAAACATTTAAGAAAAAAAATTGCCGATTTAGAGATAAGCAAATCCATAAAATAAATGAACAATACAAAATAAAAATTATTTAACATATCGTTTATAAGCGTTGCTTTTGAAACGATTAGGAGAATTACTCCGATGCGCTTACGGAACGCGTGCGTGTCGTGGTTTGGATCCAAGAACTAATTTCAGGGTAACCATATCGGAAACATGAAAATTTTAATATACATATTACCTAATCATATAGAAACAGAAATCCCATGACTGTAATAATTAAAAAAATAAATAGTGTGTAATACATAACGAACGTAAAGGGTGTCACATTTTTCAGTAAGACGTAGATTGTATCAAACTTTTTTTTGTTGTGTACTTTAATTAAATTATGATTTTTGGTTTTATGAAGGTTTAAGTTTTTTGTAGCAATAGCAAAAGCAGTATTCTATAATCAATCTAACAACTACATTACCCACGATAACCGGTTAAAAGCTCGATTAAATTTGAAATGAGCAGACCAACCTGCAAATCGTCGGCAGACCAGGTCTCCTTGTGGTCGGGCAGAGGCGTGAGCTGCAGGTGAAGCGATTGCATGTGCTGCGGGTGTAGTGCCACACGCGCCGCCAGCCCCGCGCTGTCGCAGCGGAACGTCAAGCTTGTCGCCTCCACCGACACCAACGTCAACTGCGAAACAATTAAAATGATAATATGAAATCAAATAAATTTTATTGATTACACAATTATGCTTGTACTGTTATTATTGTGCGTCACTTTTCATTTGAATAGTACAAATGTGACAGAAAGGGCTGGGTTGTAGTACCGTCTGCTATCATGGAATAATTAGCGTATGACAAGGTTTCTATCCCTTTTATATTGTTGTATGGTTCTGATACGTACAAACTCCTCTTGCTGCACGGAGCGCTGTAGCGTTCGCTTCATGTAGACGCAGGAGAGGAAGCGCTGCAGCGGCGCCAGCGCGGGCCCGGGCGGCGCGCCGGGTGGCGGCTCGCTGGGCGTGCACAGCGCCTCCAGCTTGGCCACGCTAAGCGGCGTGGCCGTGGCGCCCGCCCACGCGCGTCCGCCGGCCAGCACGCGACCGCCCGCCGCCGTCGACGAGCTCGCTTGCGGACCTGACGTCATCATCAAATCGTTATTATCCCACTGCCGGCCACATGTCTTCTCTTAGAATCACAGTCCGCCACGCTGTCAAACTACGGATTGATAGACTTCACTAATATTTGAACATTTTACGACCTCTTAGATAGTAGATTTTCTCACGATGTTTTTCTTTACTGATTCAAACCTCGGGCTACCAGTGTGAGTGGTCTAAATGCTACCACTGGTTACCTACCTTACCTACCAATGTTGTCGGTATTGCACTTAAGTCAGCGATGGAACTTGTATCGTTACTTTTTATATTATTGACTTATAATTCAACATAGCATTTATTAAATCCTTCTGGAGTTTGTAGTTATTAAGTAAGATAAGATACTTAGTATATGCCTTTGTGTAAATTTCAGGCAATGATTTATTTATACAACAAATGTAAATTGCCATGACAGAATTTCTATCCACTAATAATATATAAATTTTGTTGACCAAGTCTTCACCTACTAAATCCTCTGAGCATGAAGGTACATATTATTGATTCAAATTGATAGAACAATTAAAGTGCCTACTTAGTACGCTCTAATAACGAATGTTAGTGATTTACATAAATTTAAATGTTTTGAATGAAACAAAGAGTGATTACTTTAAAGCATAATAAACTCTAGTCGTAATTAGTCTTGTTTGAATATTTACCCTTGTGGTCGAGGTGGTGTCGCGGCGAGGGATGGTGTCCCGGCGAGGGTCGCGGCAGCGAGGGCGAAGCGGGCCAGGCGGTGAAGGGCGAAGTGGGCGGCGGGTGCGGCGAGGCGGCGGGCGCCAGCGGGGATGGCGCCAGCGGCGACGCGGGCGACGCCGACACGCCCGCACCCGGCGGCGACGTCAGGTTGAACGAGCCGCCGCCCATCTGCCGATAACATTTATATCATAGTCGTAGTTTAGAAACGCCTTCAATTTGACGCGAATAATTCTCTATGAATCTCCAATTACCCCAATGCAATGGGAATGGAAGCTCAAAACAGTATTTACAATTACATTGCCTCTACCAAATTTCCATATAGAAGTCTATGAATAGGCAAATATCCATCCATGACATTACCTTAAAATTGCCTTAAAATTATTTTAATTTTAATTTACATATGGTGAGGGGATTTTGTCATATTATTCAAAAAGGCGGCATATATTCATCTTTACATTAATTATTATTTTATAATAGGCAGAAGCGTTTAATTTTTCTTCTGTAGTCATGCTGCAAACTATATATTTTTAAACGCTCTGTATATCAAATACTAGAGTACATAATAATTAAATAGACATTGTAAAAAAAAACTATATGTAATATCATTCCATTACAACAATTTAAGTGAAATGTACCTGATGTTGCGCGGGCGACGCCGGGTGCGGCGTGACGGGCGCGGAGTGCGGCGTGTGCGGCTGCGGCGGCGTCATGGGCGCGGGGAACCGCAAGCCGCCTGTTTGTGAACATTGCTCATTGTTATAAATATATATTTTGACTGTATAAACTAGGCAATGCTTTGCCACCTTAAGGCAGTCAAAAAAAAGGTGATATAAATGTGTAATGTTCCTCAAAACGGTCCAATTTAAGTTTACGAAAGACACACGTTACTTTCGTTACACGTTACACGATACGTTACGTTCGCTCTTTTTAATAAGATACACTAAAAGAGGAAATTACCTGGAGGCATTGGGGACATGGGCGAAGGTGGATTATCGTCTTCTGCTAGTAGTCTGGCATTTACATTATCATCCACGTATCGCGATAGGAATGCCTGTGAAATATAAAAACAGTAAAAATAACATAAATATACTGGTAGATTTCATTCAACAATATTTTGGCATAATATTTTTAGACGTAACATTATAATAATAAAATGCGAAGTTTAATGGCATGTTGTATATTTTTGAATAATAGAGCATACCC
Organism: Phareas burnsi; assembly: GCA_018249415.1. NCBI lineage: Eukaryota > Metazoa > Arthropoda > Insecta > Lepidoptera > Hesperiidae > Phareas > Phareas burnsi. Next base: position 1,481 of record DWKL01000052.1, on the reverse strand, counting down.
TAAGTCCTTGTGCCGGAGCAAATTCATCCACGACAGAACTTCTGTCGAATTTCGAATACGAGCCGTCCCGTATGGTAACCATGTTGCAGCCACGTATGGCCACTTCTAGCGAGTACGCACCGGCGTAAATTACTCTTATCTGAAAACATAACCAATCATTGTACATAAAATAAAATGTATGTAAGAAGAGTTCTTGGAGATAAAATACCTATACGTTTTTTTATTTAGTGTAAACAGCAACCGAACATTTATTGTGCTGTACAAAACGAGGGTTAAACGATGCTGTTTTGGTTTAAAGGACGTGGTAAAGGTGATAAATAAGAGACGTTCCGTCTTAGTCCCCAGGGATAACAACTGTAGTTGGCTTTAGCACTTCAACCGTATTTGGAATCGGTGACAAATGTCCATGAACGACAGTGATTGTTTGGCTATATTCTCGTTTGTAGTGTTGTAAGGGGAAGACATGGGCCTTTCAAACTTAATTATCAAGGATGGTAATGCATCTGTGGTCGACCTGAGGAAGGATTCCAAACCTAATAGTTATTGATCACAGATGACCACATGCGGCAGGACCACTTACCGTCAGATGGACTGGATTCTCATCTATACTATATATATGTTATAACCTTCCGCCAGGAATGCGGCAGTAGCGTGAAGGTAGGTGTCGGCATGAGCGTGCGCACGTGGTGCAGACCGAGCTGCGGCAGCGCGGGCAGGCGGCCCAGGGCCAGCAGCGGGGCGTACGTCTCGCGCAGCACCACGCCCAGCGACGTCAGGTCCTTCTGCCTGCGGACCGACACACTCTACCGTTTAGGCCGACCGATCAATCTATACTAGATAATATAATAAAGCTGAAGCGTTTGTTTTTGTTGTTTAAACGATAATCTTTTCATGGGTTACATATGTACAGGTATATATTAATATCATAACATGGTAGTTCATCCGGGGAAGTACCAACGCTACCCTCATAATCCGCCATGAAATAGTGTTTGTGTTTCGGTTAGAGAGGTGCGTTTGCCGAGCACACTTACACTGAGGCGACCATTTTAGACTTTAGGAGTAGTGGGGTAGATGTATCACTACATTCGACCTCAGATAGAACTTTAGTTTTGTTCAAGATTAGATGGGGATGTCCATGGGCTGCAATTACCACCTCACATCAGGTGACCTACAGGCTCAGTTACTAATTATCAAAAAAAAATAGCTTTTAGGGTATGTACCATCACGCTATGATGCGAGGCTTGATGGGGACGAGACGGGACCACGACGGAGCAAATAAACTAATATGAACTTCAGGTGTAAGTGTACACAGTTTCAATCTCTTTTGTTTCTTTAGAATGCTAACGGAGCCCCGGGTAATATCTAGCCTATATAATAATACGCGCACTTGGAAAATTTACGTATTTTTTGTATTTATTTGTAAAAGGAGGAGAATGAAACTTATATCAATGAAGTGTAAAGTATGTAAACCGCAAATAGTG